>QFDT01001325.1:0-38324 GCA_003315915.1 Macrolepiota dolichaula
CCTCAACCTCACGTCTCCGTCACAGGAATGGACTCTTCACGATCCTGTTGGCCGCTCAACTAGTTTCAGCACTTTCGTCCGAGCTGGTGTACTACCGGATCTTGACGACTTTCATGGCGACTCGCTTGCGAGTTACCGTCCTCTCCTTGGAATTCTTATGTCTGATTCTGATGCGACTCGTTCCGCTTTTTTCGTTTATTCACTCAAGTCTCATCAAATAGTGCAAGGAATCTCGTTACCCGGTATCGCCTCTACCTTTGAATCTAATCATCATTTTATTGTAATTGTGAGTCGTACTTATCCTCATCGACCCGCCACCGTTACTCATTCCATTCGAAAGAGTACAACTTTACCTCCTACTCTACTTATTATTTCTGCCTCCACTTTCCACACCTTGTGGACTCTTTCTTCGCCATCGCTTGCGACATCTTCACCTGTATCAAATGTATCATTAGCACCTCAAGCATCGCCTATAGATCAACAGCAGCAACCGTCCCCTCCTTCACCCATACCCGTATTTGCCCTATCTAATCGTCTCCTCGCATACGCCTCGCCTTCGCCACACCAGTCCTCTCGTCGCGTCTCCGCTTCGTCGGCCGGATCCGGCCCTTCATTGTCTCTCTCCAGCGTCCCCTCGTCTCCCTTTGCAGGATTTTCCCAGAGTGATATTGGGAATGCGGCGATCAAGGTTGGTGGTAGTGTGTTGAGTGGTATGAAGTTTTTGGGTGGGATTGCTTACGAGGCGGCGAAGAATAGGATTGTTGAGGGATCGACGGTGGGCCAGACGGGTAATGGAAAGTTCTTTTCGAGGAGTGCACCGACGGATGAGCGTCCGTTTTCAATGACCACGTCCATGACTACGAATACGACTGCGATGGAACAGAAGCAGGAGGATAACATCGTTGCACCGCATACGAACCCTGTCGTTGATTCTGGGTATTTTGTCACCGTACTGGATTTGAAGGATCTGTTGGAGGGGAAGGCCAAGCCTGCCAAAGTTGCCGAATTCAAGACTTCGAGGAGTCAACCCATCACCCAATTGGCGTTCACAAAGGATGGGTGTAGGCTCGTTACGGTTCCTGAGAACGGCCAGGTTACACGAGTTTTCGCGATTCGACCTAGGCGGGCTGTAGTTGGCGACGGGGATGAGAAGGTTGGGGATGGTGTGAGGCTGTATGATCTGAGGAGGGGTAGAACGTCAGTGTTTGTTGAAGGAGTTGATTCGGCTAGGGATGGACGTTGGGTCGCTATTGCGACAAGGAATAGAACTGTCCATATCTTCCCGACCAATCCGTTTGGTGGGAGACCAGACGTCCTCGGACATTTGCAAACCAAAGTGAGGAACGCCGACGAACTGGTCAGTATCTTCTCTTCACTTTTCTCCTGTGATGATCCTGGTTATTGACTCCTCTGTAGCAATCACATCTCGTCGAAATCACGCCTCTTGTCCGTCTTCGTCCGGTTAAGGCATCCAAAGTCGAGATGGCGCGTGCTGCGTTGGCTTTCACCTTCATTCAACCTGGGGACGTTCATATCCCTACGAGTCTTCTCCCTCCACTGCCTTCGAAACTCACATCTGATCCGACTTCTTCTCCGCCTTCTCCGCTGCGCCGTCCTGGGAATATACAGGATCTCCTCGTGTTTGATCCGGCGGATGGTATGCTCTCACTTCGACGCATCACCCTTGACCAACGTCCAAGGGATCAACTTGGCCTCGTTGGATCGGTGTCGACGTCCGCGATGGTAGGCATGGTATCACGCTCGATGCCCAGCGCCGTTGGTATACCTGTAGGAGGGGGAACGGGGGGAGCGGGGGGAGCAAGGTTGAGTTCGTCACCTAATACGGGGGCTGGAGCGTTGAGTATAAGTCGCGCTTCTTCATCCACATCGACTACCACTACGACCGCTGGTGGAGCTGTACAGACCCAAGATCTTATGGAGCTCGTTGGGCAGGGAGCGTTGGTTGCGACGTGGAATCTACAGAGGAAGAGGGATTGGGAGGAGATACGTAAGCCTGTTGGTGAAGGCGTTTCATGGCGGCAGAGGGTAGGGTTCGGCGCCGAGTAAGTATTATTTCGATGCTTGGGTGACGGTCACTTGACTTTCTTTGTAGTTGGCTCGCGCGAGCCGAGCTCTCGACTTGCTCCCGCTCACCAAGGATCCTTCCTCGCTCGTTGTATCTTTCTCATCAGTTTACGTTCTGGACCCTCGGCGAGGACTACCATGCGCTCTTGAGGCAATACCATTTCGACGTTCGTGGGAGCAAGATTCATGTTCGACGGGAAGTACAAGTCAGTGTTGGGGTTGGATTGAACAACACTAGTGATCGCTTTGTTGAGGATCTCGATCTTCAGCAACTGAGGCACGGAGGGGGTGTTGGGAGCTCCTCGTTTGATGAACCGCTCGCGTCGGCACTCGCAGGCGATCTCGTAAGCGACTATGCGGGCTCTGTTCCGACCATTCTACCCATGTACCCGAACGGCGTGTCTGGTCATCATCGGAGCTTGAGTATTGGAAAGACGCCTGCCGCGGCTTTTATTAGAAATTCGATTCCGATTAGGAGGCTTGGGGATGGGATGAGTGAGGGTTTGGGGCGGATAAAGAGGGAGATTTCGAGTTCGTATTATCAGAAGAAGGGTGGGAGTGGGAGTAGGAGTCCGGGGTTGGAACCGAGGAGGGATGGGATGGAGGATGTGAGTGTGCCGTTGGAGTTTGATGAAGAGGATGAGGATTTCTTGGGAATGGAGAGGGACCTTGACGAGGGAGGGGGTAGTAGTGTGCCTGTTGTTGTTACGACTGGAGTTAGTGCAGAATCGAGGACGAGCGGTAGTGTGAATGATGATACGGATGGTACACCACCTACACCGGATGGTATGATGGTGGCGACGATGACGGCAGAGGAGGATTTGTGGAAGGGTTGGGAGAGTAGGGAGGTAGGCCGGGTGGTGGAGGAGATGGAGAAGTTTGATGACATTTCCGTGGTTGGGTTTTTGGATGAGGAGCATCAGAGGGAGAAAGAGGCGAGGGAGCGGGAGGTGGTTGAAAGAGGGAGGGTCAAGAAGGGGAGGAAGGGAAGGAAGAAGGTTGTGCATGATGGTGGGCTGTAAGATGTAATCTGTTTTTTTCACCATTTCTAAGTAATGAAGAGGGACCATAATATAATTTAAGTCGGTTTGGAAGGATATGTATCGTGTGAAGGAATAAGTAGTGAATTTTGTTGAATGAATTCTGTTAGATATTATTGATGAATTACATCGCTTTGAATTCAGATCTCGTCTACCCGAGATCGGTCGTCACTGGCGCAGTAAGTTATTTCTTCAGCTGGTCACACAGCCTATCTCCAGGCCGTATATAGTGATCCCGTTCCAATATACAAATATCGAATCCTGAACTTTATTTGATTATGGGGCCTTTGACACAATCTAGTCAATGTATTCTCTATACATGCCAACATATCGACAATCACGTTATCTACTTTTGATCATATCGTTTGCGACAGCGTATACCGGAACTGTTACCTCGCATTGATAAAATGACTGAAATGCATAATGAAAGGGGTTTGAGGCTCTCTGTTCACGGAAAGGTTACCTAGTATCGTCTTGTTCATGATTTCGTAGCCCGGTCGTGCCAGGGTTGCGCCCGGAGGTCCAGGTTGATAGATTCGCCAGTGAGATATCAGTTATTGAATTATTGATCAACTGGAAGAACCAAGTTGTAGATAAATAATGACAATGATCTTTGTTGCCAAACTCGGGTTGTTCAACCATGAGGGGTACGAAGGATATTCCCGCCCTGCCTTCAACACTACTGGAATGCCCCCTTTCGGGTATAGCCCTGGAAAAGCCTGAGTGTCCCCACGCTAGTCAGACCAGATGACGGACTAACAACGGCACTCGGACTAAAGGATCATCAGAGGCGTGTAAACATGCTCGCTATCATCCTCGAGGAAAATCTAATGATATATTGATATACGATTATCTCAAGACAACACAGTTTGACAGAAAATGTTTCCTCTGTCAGTGACTCTGTAAGTCTGTCGAACAGGCGCATGATTTTGTGATAAGGACCTTTTCAGATTACGTAATAGAACCATGCCGTCTCGGAAGTACTTGGAGTGTTGGTTTCGTCGGTCCCTGGTCTACTTTTGCTTTTTCGTATGTTTAGGTACTCTCCCCACTGTGTCAACCGCCCAGGTTGGGTGCAGGATGATTGAATTTGCCAGAGTTAGGGGCCGCTACCATCAACTTCATATTGGGCAGGGTAGACCTGTGGGCGCAAGCTGAATAAGACCAGTAGAGACGTAAGTGGTCTGAGCGAACTTGATAATAATCCTGGTGACTATAAGCTTACGTGTTTATGGAAACAAAGAGGATAGTCGCCGCGCATCGTGGTATAAATACAAGGCACTCATTTCTTCTGTTTCTCAACAATGCTCCTGAACTTAGCAGTCGTTATAGTGTTAGGCGCCGTTGGCTCGTGCGCGACCTATGGCACAATTCGGGATGTTCCTGATGTCAATTGGGATTTCATTATCGTTGGAGGTATATGATTAGCATTTGATCCTTTCCTAGCGTGCTCTAATTTCTCATACTAGGCGGAACGGCAGGATCAGTACTTGCAAACAGACTAACAGAAAATCCGAACTACAATGTTCTTCTTATTGAGGCCGGACCAACGTATGTCTCCTTCCACCCGCAACACCCCAGTCATGATTAACCTTTCGCAGTAATGAAGGCGTCGAGGAATCCATCATTCCAGGGCTTGGGTTTCGTACTGCCTCGACTCGCTATGACTGGAACTTTACTACTGTTGCCCAACAAGGTCTCAATGGTCGTTCAATTCCTTTCCAACGTGGACATCTGCTTGGCGGTAGTAGCTCAGTTAGTGAGTGGAATGGTACATGGCTGAATACAAATACTCATATCAGCAGACGGAATGGTATACACCCGAGGCCCTGCCTCTGATTATGATCGTTTGGCTAGCATTAGCGGAGACGCCGGGTGGAGCTGGAAAAATATCCAGCAGTACCTCCAGAAGGTAGGCATTGCTTGTCACTAAGCGTAAATGATGGGATAACATTTGTGTTAGAATGAGAAATTAGAGCCGCCTGTTGACAATCACAGCGTCGAGGGGGAATATGACCCAACTGTGCACAGTTCGACGGGAAAGGTGGCTGTCACTCTGCCGAATAACCTGGCCCCAGCTGTTGACGCAGCTACCCTACAAGCGAGTAAAGAATTGGGTGGCGATTTCCAGTTCAATCTCGATATGAACTCTGGAAAACCCCTTGGGTTAGGTGTGTCGCCCAAATGTACAGTATGTCAAGTGATTAACTCACAGGGGGGCATATTAGGTTGGTTGCAGTCAACGGTCGGACACGATGGGACACGCAGTAGCTCCGCCACGTCCTACCTTGACAACCACACCAAAGCGCGCAAGAACCTTCATATCGTCACTGATACTTTTGTTACTCGCGTTCTCAAAACACCTGGAACAAAGGGCTTGACTATTCGTTCTGTTGAAATTCGCTCCCCCAACGCATCAGATGCCGTGATACTTACTGCCTCTAAGGAAGTCATTCTCGCAGGTGGTTCATTCGGCACCCCACATGTCCTTTTGCATTCCGGCATTGGCGATCGTAGTATTCTGGAATCTCTCAAAATAGCACCTGTTTTGCACAACCCAAGTGTTGGGAGAAATCTCACAGACCATCCGGGCCTGTACGTTACGTTTTCTTTAGCGCCAAATTCATTAGATTTGGGACCTTGGGGAAAGTGAGTCGGGGCATGCTCGTGTTTATTGTGCAACTCATGGGTGTATGACAGCATAAACTCCGATTCGGCTCTGCAAGAACGAGCACTGGAACTCTGGAAGACAAACCGAACTGGGCCATACGTTCAATATACCGCGGTCCACCACATTGCCTGGCTACGCCTACCAGACAACTCATCTATCATCGAACAGTTCGGTGACCCATCCTCCAGCCAGGAATCAGGTCACATTGAGATTATATTTGGCGTAAGTCGTTACCCTCACCAACCTCGGATATGGTTCACATCCCCGTACAGGCATTGGAAAATACATATGATAGTATTCTTATCCTAGTCAGTCCTGCGTCCCGTGAGTGAACCATGCTATCCGGAGGTTTAGTCGACTCAAAGTTTCATAGGTGGTTCCGTGACAATTGGCTCGAACGATCCCTTCGATGTCCCATTGATTGATCCTGGGTATTATTCTGCCGAGTTTGACCTCCCGGCAATCCGCCAAGGGATCAAAAGTGCTATCGAATTCTCGTCAGCATCTGTTTGGAAGAACGTAATAACTGGTTTAGTCGGCCCCCTTGCCAACGCCACCACCGATGCGGAGATTGATGCCGTCATAAAGGACAATACAATAACTGGTTTACATCCCGTTGGAACCGCTGCAATATCTCCGAGGAATGCAAGTTGGGGCGTGGTTGATCCCGATCTTCTGGTGAAGCATGTATCTGGATTGAGGATTGTGGACGCGTCCGTTTTGGTAGGCATCTTACTTTTGCTAGGCGATATCAGTTATTGACCCATTCAACAATAGCCATACATACCTTCTGCTCATACACAAGTTCCTGTGTATGTAATTGCGGAAAGGGCTGCGGATATGATCAAAAGTAAATGGCGTTACTGAGAGACCAGTGTTTCGTGTAGGGAGTGGTCTCGTAGGGAAATGTGCCCCATGGCTTCGTAACCGATAAATAAATGGTATCAAATGATATCCTGTCGGATTACAGTGTCAGCGACTGTGATGACACAGAGATCGTACCATCATGTTCATTGAAAATCTTCACGATATTGTGAGCAAATATTCCACCTGATACGACTGCTCCTACATCTTTTGACATTCTCTTGAACATGATGGTGGGGGTATGAACGGTGATGTATACCAGTCAATCTCTCAGACTTGATCCGTAGCGCTTGTGTCCGTTTATGGCTTTAAGTATGACACGACGTGTACATTCCTCACCTGAAGCTTCTTCAGCTGACATGCATTTTTGTTTGGTCACCTGCACTGAACGACAACTAGAGTCAGCACCGCTGGGGAAGCATACTTTAATAAATCGAGGGTCAAGATGAATGGAAGGTGATATCTAGTGTCATTCCGGTGAGTGCCGGGTGGCGCTTCGGCGAAAACGAACCATCGAGGAAGACCCAGTAATTCATATAAGCACACTTGATAAATCACACTCTCCCTCGCTGTTCCGTCTCTCGACGATGATTGTTACATTAGGCATCATCATGGGCCTTCTTTCCATGAGTCTGTGCGCAACCTATAATACTATCCATGAGCTTCCCAATTTTCGATGGGACTTCATTATTGTTGGAGGTACATTATTTGGTTTTTGTCTTGCTTCAATGAATGTCTAGCCGACTTTTTTTCTTTCAAAAACCTAGGTGGTACGGCAGGCTCAGTCCTTGCAGACAGACTGACAGAGAACCAAAGTTTTAACGTCTTGGTCATAGAAGCCGGACCGACGTATGTTTCCTAATATCTGAAAAAATTTCTGTTATAATTAACAGTTCACAGAAACGAAGGAGTTGAAGAATCAATTATCCCGGGTCTTGTGTCTCGCATTACTCTGAGTCGGTATGACTGGAACTTCACTACTGTTCCCCAGAAAGGTCTGAACAATCGCTCTATTCCGCTGGAGCGGGGTCATATTCTTGGTGGAAGTAGCTCAGTTAGTGAGTTGCGCAGTGTTCAACGGGCGAACCGGATGCTTATGGTAGTAGACGGCATGGTATATACACGCGGCCCAGCTTCCGACTACGACCGCTTGGCGAGAGTCAGTGGGGACAGCGGGTGGAGCTGGGATAATATTCAAGCATACCTGAAAAAGGTGAGTATCACTGGTTTTCTTGAAATAACTTAAGAAACTAAATCTTTTCCCAGAACGAGAAACTTGAGCCACCGGCGGATAACCACCCTGTTGAAGGGGAGTTCGATCCAACTGCACATAGCTTGACAGGCAAGGTAGCTGTGACACTTCCAAATAACTCGAGCTCAGCCATCGACACCGCCACCCTACAAGCAAGCAAGGAACTGGGTGATGGTTTCCGATTCAATCTGGATATGAACTCTGGCAAGCCCCTTGGTCTAGGTAGGTTATTACAGGAAATCAAAACGAGTCACTAATTTGATTCCAATAGGCTGGTCACAGTCAACAATCGGTCATGATGCGACGCGCAGTAGCTCCGCCACGTCCTACCTTGACAAAAAAACTAGGGCACGCACAAACCTTCATATCGTCACTAATACCTTCATTACTCGCGTTCTCAAGACCCCAGGAACAGAGGGCTTGAATATCCGTTCCGTCGAAATTCGCTCTCCGGGTACACCGGGCACTATAGTCTTGACCGCATCCAAGGAGGTCATTCTTGCTGGTGGTTCGATTGGCACGCCACATATCCTATTACATTCTGGCATTGGCGATCAGAATGACCTGGAAGCACTCAATATATCAACACTATTACACAATCCAAGTGTCGGAAAAAATCTCACGGACCATCCATTCATCTTTGTGGCGTTTTCCCTGGCACCGAATTCGATAGATATGGGACCTTGGGTAAAGTACGCAAACATTTTGTGCACATTCATCATGCTGACTGGTGGCGAATGGAAGTTTGGACAGCGACCCTGCTTTACAGGCAAAAGCATTGGAACTCTGGAAAGAAAATAGGACAGGACCTTACGTTGAATATCGTCCGACTCATCATATTTCCTGGTTGCGCCTGCCAGATGACTCGCCCATCATCAAGCAATTCCATGACCCATCTTCCAGTCAGGAATCCGGTCACATTGAGATTATTCATGGTGTGAGTCAAGCTTTATCTGCTTGGTTTTAGGGAGTGATTTACGTGAATATGCAGGCGTTTGAGGATACATATACTGCTACGCCTATATTGGTTAGCCCTGCCTCCCGTAGGTCGAATACGTTGACATAAATTTGACAAGCTCATCAATATACAGGTGGATCGTTAATGATTGGGTCAAATAATCCCTTTGATAGCCCGTTAATTGACCCCGGATACTACTCCTCCGAATTCGACATTCTCACTATTCGTGAAGGTGTCAAAAGCACCATCAAATTCTCCAAGGCACCCATTTGGAAGAATGTTATAACAGGCCTGGTTGGCCCCCTTGCCAATGCCATTACCGACGCAGAGATTGATGCTGCCATCAGGAACAATACACAGTCGGCTCTGCATCCCATTGGAACTGCTGCAATGTCTCCGAAAGACGCAAGCTGGGGTGTGGTTGATCCCGACCTTCTAGTGAAGCATGTGACCGGGTTAAGGATTGTGGATGCATCCATTTTTGTGAGTGATCTGCTTTCACTAGTGATGCTAGTCTGATTCGAGCCAACAACAACCATATGTACCTTCTGCTCATACACAGGTCCCTGTGTACGTTATCGCAGAAAGGGCGGCAGATATGATAAAGAGTAAATGGAACGACTGATGACATACCAGTGTACTCAAAACAAAGTGATGTTTAGCAGGACTTGAAGCAATGATTAGGATTTTTTTGAGTTGAACTACTTATATATATGAAGATGCGACAGTATGCGCGGCACAGAACTCGTGAGTTCCCATTGTTCAACTAATTTTTAGGCGGCGGTTACAACAACACGATGAACGCCTTTGCGGTGTAGATTGGGAGGGGTTAGGCGCACGAAGATATGTGAAAGAAATTGTCTGGAGGCTCAAGCGCCCATTATTCCATCACATTGTCACATGTAACTATCTCTCCTGGTGGCTTCCGTTGTGATATTTCGGGGCATGAAGAACGCAAAAGGCCTAACTTTGTCAAAATGACCACATCAGAGGACGATCAAGAGCAGCGGCGCTGAGACGGACCAAGGAAGTACAATCAAACCTCAAACCTGAAGCACATGCTGATGAGCAAAGCGGACAGATAGAGAAGAATGTCCTCACCAAGCAAGTTCGGCAAGGAGACGGTTGTGGGACGAGTGATTCACACTGAGATTCGGGACGTATGTCCTCAAGTACGAGGTATGAAACACGATAATGCATGCACAGGCGAAGAGGGGGATGTTTGTGACGAGGAAACACAAATTATTTGGGGAATACCTCAGCTTCTGTGATGCATTCTGTGGGATATAAGGGCCACAAATAGCACAACGTCATTGCCACATTGACTATTTCCATACACTTGGCTAGATATGGGCTGGAAAATCTTCTATGCGCGTGAACAAGCTCCACACGTTCCGAACTTCGGTGGCACAAAAGCGAACACTCAAATTGCGGTCCCCCATCCGGATCGACTGATTCACATGTATGATGAATGACAATCTACATCAACGTCTGATATCCGCACCCTTAAAAAACACTCAGTTGAAACTCACAGCGTAACCATGGAACTTTTCGCCGCCATTTTACTTTTTATTATTCTTACTTGGGCAATCATATTACGACGCCGGGGGACCCGTGGAGTACCCTTACCACCTAGTCCACCGTCTGACCCTATCCTTGGTCACCTGAGACACATACCTCCCAAGAACCCTGAGCTCCAATACACTGCATGGTCAAAAATCTATGGTTAGTATAATATGCCTTGGTTCTATCAACGCTTCTGACCCCTATAATTGCATCTTAGGAGATATAATCTATCTTCGTGTCCTCAGTCGTCCAATAATCGTACTCAATACCGCCGAAGCAGCAGTTGACCTGTTTGAAAAGAGGAGCTGGAATTACAGTGACAGGCCAAATTTTCCAATTTTTGATCTGTAAGCCGAAAATTCAAGTCTATCTAATCCATCCTGATGAACGAATAGTATGGGATGGGGAATTGGTTTAGGCTTCTTGCACTATGGGAAAGGATTTCAAATGCAGCGGCGCCTCTTCAAGGAGTACTTCAATCAAAAGAAAGTCAAGGAGTATCAAGATCTACAAATGACACAAGCACGACGTTTGGCGATTAGCATAGCCCGGGGAGATGAGAACAAGGATGATATCCTACGGGTGTATGTTGTGCTTGCACCTCAACAACTCTTTTTTTACTAAACACTTCCTGCGATAGGTTTGGGACCTCTATCATTGTTCGGATCGCCTTCGGTCATGATATGTATTCCGATGATGACTCCAACTACGACAAGATCATAAAAGACAACGGTGAAGCCTTCACCCAATGTGGTCCACCTGGTGGTACACCAGTTGATCTATTCCCAATATGTGGGCCATCATTTATCAGATATAGTTCCAGCGCCATTCCGCTGATACAAAGTCCAAAGTGAGGTATTTCCCTTCTTGGTTTCCGGGAGCCTTTTTCGCAAGTCGTGCTCGGGGATTTTATCCTGCAATACAGAGGCTCCATAACTATCCGTTGGCACAGGTTCAAAAACAAATGGTGAGTTATCAGCGTGGTCATACCCTGGCGTGTAGTTGTGATGTGTGCGTAGTGTGAAGGAACGGCCAAACCATCATTTCTGTCATATCATCTGGAGCGTCTTCAACAAGATAATAAGGATGAGTCAAAACCAAGTTACGAAGATGTTAAGGGGGCTGCTTCCGCAATCCTTGGCGGAGGTGCAGACACAGTAAGCATTACAGTTTATTCTTGTCACAGCGGAACCTTATTTAACATGATGTTTCGAAACTCCATGCGACTTTCTTCTGCATTTCGCAAGATGTGGGCTACATTATCTGTTTTCATTCTCGCAATGGTTCTTCATCCCAAGTGCCAAGAACAAGCTCAAGGTGAACTTGACGCTTTGCTACTAGGTTCCCGTTTACCGGAACTTGGGGATCGGGATGCTCTTCCTTATGTTGAATGTGTTATACAAGAGACGTATCGGTCAGTCTTATTGTAGAGTTATATGAAAATCCTCTGCTGACATTCTATAGATGGTTGACCGTGGCTCCACTCGGTGTGTAACAGTCCCATATAAATCAAACCCATCCATATATCAATTCTTTTTGGTAGGCATACCACATCGTGCGCTCCATGATGATGTATACAAAGGAATGTTTATCCCCAAGGGTACAACCGTGTTTGCCAACGCATGGTATGGCCTTACCCAGGATTTGGCCGATGTATACTTGACAAATTCTGTTATTAAAGGGGTATCTCCCGGGACGAAGCATTTTACCATGATGCGAATGCCTTCAATCCTTCCAGATATATGCCGAAGGCAGAAGGAGGAAATGGGGAGCAATTTCCTACATTCCATTTTGGTTTTGGTAGACGGTAAGTTGTTTCTTCCGACTGGAGACCTTACGGAACGACTAACTGGTACCTCAGAGTGTGCCCTGGCCGCTATCTTGCTGACGGGAGTTTTTGGATTGCCGCCGCAACGATCCTATTTCTCTTCAAAATAGAGAGAGCGAGGGGTATCAACGGAAAAGAAATTATACCTTTGATTGGCCTTGACACCGGTTTGACAAGGTATGTTATTGAGGTCCATCGTTTCCGGTTTTCTAACCTTTCACTGTTTACAAGTCATCCTAAACCATACAAGTGTGCCATCCGATTTAGGACCGAAGGGTGCAGGATGCTTTTACAAGAGGTCGAAGAGGAGCTTACCCACATGTAATGATGCAATACTTAGTATGGAACCAATGAGACGGGAACTTGAAAATCATGTAGCTGCTGATTTGTAGTGTGAATTATGGTTTCCTCTCATGTATAGCCCGAAACAATTGATGTATAGTGTTAGATTTACATATATGTAACATCAATTCCACAGCTCGTAAGGCATACTCGGCTTCAAACTGAACGGTTCATACGGCCAATATCAGCGGGATTTATACCGCTTAATGGGTGCAGGTACAAACTTGGTCTAAGCAATCAACATTTTGTCAGCCTTGTCTTTCAAAGACATACGAAGTAGTATGTACTTACGGTCATCACAGAAGCCCCCATGGAAGCCCTCACCTCGGGCAATGCAGTCCGCGCTGCAAGCAGCATCACCTGCGCCAAATATCTCGCCTGCCTGGCAGACGATTCCAAAGGCAGAAGTAGTGAAAAGTGCAAAGAGCACAAAGAGTATCTCGGTAGTCTTCATAGCTGGTGTTCTTTGTGGAGAGGCGAGTTGGGATTTGTTGATATCTGAAAAACGGTGAGGAGGGCTAGCTTTTATACTTTCTCCACGTCACGTCTGTCTCAAAATATAGAATATGCATGACTACAGATTGGACTACAGGTGGAGAGAAGATAGAAATGACCAGGTGCATAGGTGCTACGCCAAGGGCTATTTTTTCGACTAAGATGGCTACCAGATACACTTTATCATTGCTATACTTAGATGGTTGAACGACAGATCACAAAACCACAACGACACTACATGACATTGACTTCTCGTGTCAAATTGAGGTCGCGTCGTACCCCCCTGGGGGAGACGGCCAAGGCTGTTGCTGGACCCAAGGTTTTCTGGTGGAATAGAGGTGTGGGACCACGACGAGAGACGGCCAATCAACGTAACGACCCCTCCGGACAGCTGAATGATACGTTGTGCATCCTGCCACATATGACCGAAAATAGTTCTGATGTGACGACGATGGGGTGGTGCGAGATGTCTCATTTGGTTTGAGTTCTCGCTTCGGATTTTTGCCCAAGAAGAGTTAATAAATTTTTATTGATAGACTGCGAGAGAGGGGGTGTCAAAGTATCTACGACATGAATTCTGGTATGTCAAGGAGACTGGAACGTATCTAGGGTACACTACATATTACCTGGTCATGTTAATAGCTACACGATGCATCTACGATGGGACCCGTATCTTGGATTGTCGCCGGGGGTCCGTGTTCTTGGATATTTTTTACGAGACAGAAACAAAATGAGTAGGACCCGAAGATGCAGTTATTTCTTACACCTTTACCCAGAATCCAAGATTTTCAGCAGTGTGATACAACGCGGTCCACCAGAGAGCCTTCTGGGTCTGAATAAACAATCCACCTGCATACGCACCTACGCACCTACGCACCTACGGTAGATATCAGAAATAGATGCATGAAGTTCTATCCAATTCCGCTCATATGGGTACCTCTAACCCTCATATGCTATTCAGTGCAATTACCTTACCGTTTTGAATGGTATGGGATTACACTGTCACTTTTGGGAGGGAAATTTTTGCACAGGATATTTTTTCGATATCTAGCTTAGTATATCAGCTGAGGATGCGCAGGAATCACGGAGCTATGGTGAATATGCCTATTAGGATCTGAACTGGGCCCTAAAGGCGTATATAGACAAGGCTACATAGAAATACACGGAGAGTGTAATTCCTGCGTCTAGCGGGGCCGATTTTTTCGATTCTGTGCACCGAGAATCAGGCGTCACTTTTTGTATGGAGTATCCAATAACTAGGGAGTAGTTTTGAATGTGGGGCGCCTCTGGGTAAGTGAATCCCAAAGAGGCGGTTCATAGCCATGATTATTGTTGGCGGCATTGACAAGTGGGTTGTACAATTAGGAATTTAATGTAATAGATATTGTCATATGTCGCCTAGGAAGGGCTTGTCCAAGCTAAGTGAGTGAATAACATGGGATCACACGAGGGTGTTTGTTGTAACGTGATCCACTGACAATGTTCGCACGATCCACGTATGAGTGGGCTGACAGCCTGACTCGATTGACGCGGATAGTTCAGTGGAGCTATCACTGCGGTGACACTACCACAAGAATATCTCTCTGCCACATAGACAGCGCACTTCCATATCCTCAGGCACAAGCCATGGCTAGTAGACACGTAAGAAGAACAGAACCATGTTTCTTACTAAGGATGTCATCGTTGCTGGTATAAAGCCACCACATGGAAGACTGTCTGCTAGCCTACTTTCCCCACCATGTTCCTTCAATTAGCGCTTGTTGTCGGCTTAGCGTCCGTCACTTTGTGTGCTACATACGGAACAATCCGGGATATTCCTGATATCAAATGGGATTTCATTATTGTCGGAGGTACACAATCTGGTCTCCATGGTGCTTTAGTATACCCCTAATCGATGTTCCTCGAATTCCAGGTGGTACAGCAGGATCAGTGCTCGCAAGCAGACTTACAGAGATCCCCAAATTCAACGTACTCGTTATAGAAGCAGGACCAACGTACGTCGCTTCCCACCCAATACATCTTCGATCCCAATCAATGTTTCACAGGAATGAAGGCGTCGAACAATCCATAATCCCAGGACTTGCGCTCAGTGATGCTAACACGCTTTATGACTGGAACTTCACCACCGTTCCACAGCAAGGCCTCAATGGACGCTCACTCGGTCTCCAGCGTGGTCGTATTCTTGGTGGCAGCAGCTCAATTAGTGAGTGTGACACTACCAAACTATAACTTGGACACTCATTGTAGCAGATGGTATGGTATACACACAGGGTCCAACCTCTGATTATGATCGTTTGGCCAAGGTCAGCGGAGACAATGGGTGGAGTTGGGATAACGTTCAGCCATATCTTAGAAAAGTATGTATCCCTTGTTGTTCAGCATGATCCAACAGACTAATGCTAGCATCAGCACGAAAGATTTGAATCACCTGGTGATAATCACAATATCGAAGGAGAATTTGATCCAACAGTGCACAGCTCAACGGGCAGGGTAGCCGTAACACTCCCGAACAACCTGACTTCGGCAGCCGATGCAGCCACTCTACAAGCGAGTCACGAACTGAGTGGTGATTTTCAATTCAATCTAGATATGAACTCCGGTCGTCCCCTTGGCCTAGGTATATTACAAGCATACCCTGATTGCATAACTGACTAGAACTTATTAGGTTGGTGGCAGGCAACAATTGGCCATGATGGAACATGTAGTAGCGCTGCTACCTCCTACCTCAACAGTGAGACCAAAGCGTGTAAAAATCTCCATATCATCACCGACACCTTTGTCACTCGCATCCTCAAAATCCCTGGGGCACAGACTTTGACAATCCGCTCTGTTGAAATATGCTCCCCCAACTCATCACATACAGTTGTCTTGACTGCATCTAAAGAAGTCATCCTCGCAGGTGGTTCAATTGGCACCCCTCATATTCTCTTACATTCTGGTGTCGGCGATCGGAATGAACTAAAAAAGCTCAACATAGAACCAGTACTACACAACCCAAGCGTTGGGCGAAATCTCTCTGATCATCCAATGCTCTTCGTGACGTTCGGCATAGTGCCGGATTCGATTGATTTGGGACCATGGATAAAGTACATTAGAATTGTTACTTAATCACATAATCCTGACTCGCAGCGGCTGTCAGTATACTTAATGATCCGACTCTTCAATCCCAGGCACTACAAGTATGGAAAGAAAACGGTACCGGGCCCTATGCCCAGTACGTCTCAATCCACCACATCGCCTGGCTACGTCTCCCAGATGATTCATCCATAATCAACCAATTCGGTGACCCCTCCTCTGGCCCCGAATCCGGTCACATTGAACTCATGCTTGGCATAAGCAGCCATCCAATCACAACAGACAATCTTCTAATACACCCACAGGCATTCAATGGAACCTACGACGCCATCCCGTACCTAGTTAGCCCCACCTCCCGCAAGTAAACCTTCCTTCTTGCAGTAGACATAACCCACTCACCGGTATTGCAATATCCCAGGTGGATCTGTCACAATCGCATCCAATAACCCCTTCGACAACCCACGCATTGACCCGGGATTCTACACCTCCCCTTTCGACCTCCCTGCCATCCGCTCCGGTATCAAATCCGCACTTGCCTTTTCCCAAGCACCTGTCTGGAGGAATATCATAACTGGCTTAGTTGGCCCCCTGGCCAATGCCACGACTACTGACGCAGAAATTGACGCATTCATAAGGGATAATACGATATCCGGATTACACCCCGTTGGGAGTGCGGCGATGTCCCCAAGAGGTGCAAACTGGGGGGTGGTTGATCCAGATCTGCTGATGAAGCATGTGTTGGGGTTGAGAATTGTGGACGCATCTGTACTGGTAAGAGCGTTTCTTTGTCTCCTCTTTCCTGGTAGGCTGCTAATTGAGGCTGGTAATTCTTAGCCGTATGTACCTGCTGCGCATCCACAGGTACCCGTGTATGTTATCGCGGAAAGAGCGGCGGATCTGATTAAGAGTGAGTGGGGTGGTTGATGGTGTACGTAGACGGGTATCATTTCTTGTTTTATTTTTGGCCGTTGGGACAATGATATCCTGATGTGTATATTATCGTCTTATTGGATTACATGCTTACCATATTTTCACTGTCAGAATTACCCATATTCCCTAAACGAGTATATAAGGTCTTTCCTGGCCTCAAAATTGTTTGAACTATACAGCTTGTATGTGTTCGACGGAAGGTACATCTAGCCACCTCTCAAATTGTTGATGTCGCATTTTGATTTGTGAGGCGCCACGCCAAGGATTTTTGCGTTCTCAAAAATTCAGGTTGTAACGGTGGGCACCTTGGAATATTACTGATGTGAAGATACATACTCACCTTAAGCCACAATGCCAGTACCTCACGGACAGATGGGCGCTTACTGTTACCCCTAACCTCATCGCGCAAGTAAAAAATACTTGATATAACATCAATTCGTTGGGGTCGGAGGTGGCGCTTCGGCGGAAACTAAGGACCGGAGCTCAACCATTCATATAACTTTGAGATAATCATTCGCAACCGCTTTCCTTTTCCACCTATCAAGAATGTTCCCCAGATTGGCGGTCGTTGTCGGATTAGCTTCAGTCAGTCTATGTGCCACCTATGACACGATCCATGGCGTTCCGGATATTAAATGGGACTTTATCATTATTGGAGGTATAATACCCAGCACTTATCAAGCTTCTGTGCTGAGCGAACCTTGAAAATCAGGTGGTACAGCAGGCTCAGTACTCGCAAGCAGGCTCACAGAAAGCCCAAACTTGAACGTCCTTGTCATAGAGGCTGGACCAACGTACGTAGCGCCTTCCACCCAAGAACCTTTACGTTATAAATAATGTTCAATAGAAACGAAGGAGTTGAAGAATCAATCATTCCGGGACTGCAGCCCCGTATTGCTTCAAGTCGTTATGATTGGAACTTTACGACCGTTCCTCAGGAAGGGCTCAATGGCCATTCTATAGCCTTTCAGCGCGGGCATATCCTTGGTGGTAGTAGTTCTGTCAGTGAGTGCTGTGTAATACCTGCGAATGAAAGGTACAGAGACTAATTACGACAGACGGTATGGTATACACCCGAGGTCCGGCCTCTGATTATGATCGTTTGGCTAGAGTAAGCGGAGATGATGGGTGGAATTGGAAGAACATCCAGCAATACCTCAGGAAGGTCCGTGATACTAGATGCCTATGATGATTCACGGAAAAAAACAAACTGTGACAGAACGAAAAATTCGAGCCGCCAGCAGACAATCACAACACCAATGGGGAGTTTGATCCCACTGTGCACGGTTTTACTGGAAAAGTTGCTGTCACACTTCCTGGCAATTTGAACCCAGCGGTTGATTCAGCTACTCTACAAGCGGGAAACGAGCTGGGTGGCGATTTTCAGTTCAACTTGGATATGAATTCCGGTAGACCCCTTGGCTTAGGTATGCTCCCGAGATTTGTAGCACCCACAAGCAATTGACTGGCTGGCTCTCATCAGGTTGGTTCCAGTTGACAATTGGTCATGATGGATCACGCAGTAGCTCTGCTACGTCCTACCTCGATAGACAAACACGGGGTAGAAGAAACCTCCATATTGTCACCAACACCTTCGTAACTCATGTCCTGGAAACCCCTGGGACACAGAATTTGACCATCCGCTCTGTTGAAATCCGCTCTCCCAATTCATCAGATACAGTAGTCTTGACTGCTTTAAAGGAAGTCATTCTATCGAGTGGTTCAATTGGTACCCCGCATATCCTCTTACACTCCGGCATCGGCGATCAGAGTGATCTGAAAGCGACCAACATACAAACTATATTACACAATCCGAGCGTTGGAAGAAACTTCACAGATCATCCAGCCTTCTTCATTCCATTCGCATTAGCACCAAACTCAATAGATTTAGGATCATGGGTCAAGTGCGTCATGACCGTTGTTCATGTTCATCACACTGACTCACAAGCGGACAGCTTGAACGATGACCCCACTCTGCAAGCACGGGCCCTGAAGCTCTGGAAAACGAACAGGACGGGGCCTTATCTTGAACCCATTCCTGACCACCATGTTGCCTTCTTGCGCTTACCAGATAATTCATCCATCCTCAGACAATTCGGCGATCCATCTTCCAGTCCTGAGTCAGCCCATATCGAGATCATGCTTGGAGTTAGTTGCACAGTGTCTCATCAGAAATTCAGTCCCCCCCATCTAATTTACACTCCCGTATACAGGTCTTCGCAAACACCTACACCGCTATTCCTGTCGTTGTCAGCCCCACCTCACGTAAGTCAACCATCCACTCTCCTAACAATGCTCCTCTTATCGACTTCTTTCTACGCAGGTGGCTCCATAACTATCACCTCTAATAACTCTTTTGACAACCCATTGATCGACCCGGGTTACTACACCTCCAAGTTTGACATCCTCACCATGCACCAAGCAATTAAAAGTGCAATCCAATTCTCCGAAGCACCCATTTGGAAAAGTGTCATAACAGGCCCGACGGGTCCCTTGGCCAATGCAACCACCGACTCTGAGATTGAGGCCATCATAAGGAACAACATGCTCGCAGGTTTACATCCCGTGGGAACTGCCGCAATGTCCCCTATGAATGCAAGCTGGGGGGTTGTGGATCCTGATTTATTGGTGAAACACATATCTGGGCTCAGGATTGTAGATGCGTCTGTCTTGGTGAGTGGTATTTGTTCCTTGGTTGGGTATGGCTTCTTTGTTATTGATATTGAGGATGTTAGACGTATGTGCCTTGTGCTCATGCACAAGTTCCTGTGTATGTTGTTGCAGAGGGAGCAGCGGATATGATAAAGCATAGATGGAATATTTTGTAACAGAGTATTGACTGAATGAAACCTGATAGCTATCACAGAGTGTTCCCTTAACTATATGAGTTAATAGGGTGGGAAGCCGTTCCCTGATAAGACCTATGATGCAAGCCCGGGATGGGCTGTACAGGCGGCGATTTCCGTACGTATGCTCCCTGTGCATTGACCCACTCATTTTTACGTTGTTCTTGCTCCAATCCTGTACAAAATTAAGCAGTACGAAGATATTGCCGGATGTTTATATGCTACTCAGCCTGTGAAGGTTATACACAAAAATTAATGGGGATAACTCCACGAGAGCTGAAGATAAAGAAACATTTGTGCCCTCCAGTCCTTGCTTCCATATTCTCAGGCGGAATCTAAGACATGGGAAAACTAAAACCATAAGACGTAAGGGTGCTTGTTACCATTCATATATAAAGCAACATATAGAATTAGAGTGCGTAGTCCATTTCCTCGTCTGCACTTCTATGATGTCCATCAGACTAGTGCTTATCATCGGGTTAGGATCCACTGCCTTGTGCACAATTCATAATACCATTCAAAGCCTCCCGGATATCAATTGGGATTTCATTATAGTTGGAGGTATGACCCACCTTCACCTGATCCCAGTGTACACCTCAACAAGACTATCAGGTGGTACAGCAGGATCGGTGCTCGCAAACAGGTTGACAGAAATTCCAAGCTTCAATGTGCTTGTTGTTGAAGCTGGACCTACGTAAATCTGTTGCTACTCGAGAAATTCCCCTTTTGATTGAATGGTATCTAACAGAAATGAAGACGTTGAGGAATCCATTATCCCAGGACTTGGGCCAAATACTGCGTTCACGCGTTATGATTGGAACTTCACTACTACACCACAACAAGGTGTCAACGGTCGTTCCCTCCCTTTCCAACGCGGTCACATTCTTGGTGGTAGCAGTTCAGTTAGTGAGCAGTGTGGTAATATTACGTTTTGAAACACTGATACTCACAATCACAGATGGGATGGTTTATACGCGTGGACCAGCCTCTGACTACGATCGTTTGGCTAGGGTCAGTGGGGACAGCGGATGGAGCTGGGAAAACATCCAGCCATATCTCAAGAAGGTATGCGTAACTCGTTTCTTGAGGTATTTGATGGAGATAATTGTTGTGTCAGAACGAAAAACTGGAGCAGCCTAGCGATAATCATGACATTCAGAGGGAGTTTGATCCAACCGTGCACAGTTTGACAGGAAAAGTAGCTGTAACACTCCCTAACAATTTGACTCCAGCTATCAACATAGCTACCTTACAAGCGAGCAACGAGCTGGGTGGCGCCTTCCGTTTCAATTTGGACATGAACTCTGGAATGCCCCTTGGTGTAGGTGAGTTGCCGCATTCTGGCCTTTGGGATAACCAACAGATTGTAATTTATCAGGCTGGATGCAGTCGACAATTGGCCATGATGGATCACGCAGTAGTTCTGCTACATCCTACCTCGACAGCCGGACGAGAGCGCGAGCGAACCTCCACCTTGTCACAAACACTTTCGTCACTCGGGTTCTCAAGACCACTGGGACGGGGGGTCTTGCCATTCGCTCTATTGAAATCCAATCTCACAATACATCCAACACAATGATCGTGACTGCCTCTAAGGAGGTCATATTAGCAACTGGCACGATCGGCACCCCACACATTCTCCTACACTCGGGTATTGGCGATGAGAGCAATCTCAGATCGCTCAACATCGAGACCCTACTGCATAATCCGAGTGTTGGGAAAAATCTCACAGACCATCCGGGTTTTCTCCTGCCATTTTCATTGGCACAGAACTCTATAGATACGGGTCCCTGGGTAGAGTGCGTCGAGACTTTCCCCATGTCTGTGATACTGACCCAAGAGTGTGTGAACAATAGTCTGGGTACTGATCCAACGCTGCAAGCTCAGGCATTACAACTATGGAAGACAAATGGGACTGGGCCTGACGTTCAATACATTGGAGGCCATCATCTTGCTTGGTTACGCTTGCCAGACAACTCGTCGATCATCAAGCAATTTGGTGACCCATCCTCCGGTCGAGAATCAGCCCATATCGAGCTCATGCTTGGCGTAAGTCATAACGTTACTCGTCCAACACTTGCTATGCGACTTATATTTTTGTATAGATGTCCGGGGAAACCTACGACGCAATTTTGTTGATGGTTAGCCCCGCCTCTCGTAGGTTAACAACCACATCGCCCCTCCAATACAGAAACTAAATAATCTACAGGCGGATCTGTAAACATTGGATCGAATGAACCCTTCGATAATCCGTTGATAGATCCTGCATACTATTCCTCTGAGTTTGATCTCCTCACCACCCGCGAAGGAGTCAAAAGCGCCATCAAATTTTCCAAGGCGCCAGTTTGGAAGAATGTCATCACTGGTCCCGTGACGAACATAACCACCGACACACAAATTGACGCCTTCATTAGGAATAACACTATTCCTGGATTACACCCTGTTGGGACTGCGGCGATGTCACCACGGAACGCGAGTTGGGGTGTAGTGGATCCAGACCTTCTGGTGAAGCGTGTTTCTGGGTTGAGAATTGTGGACGCATCTGTTTTGGTGAGTGACTTGTAGTCTACGATCTTGATTGCCGATACGAGTCAACAATAGCCGTATGTGCCCTCGGCTCATACGCAGGTCCCTGTGTACGTTATAGCAGAAAGAGCAGCAGATTTGATCAAGGGTAAATGGTGTGATTGATGGTACGTACTTATCCCTCGAAGGAGCGTTTTGGGGCTCGGACTTTGTAAATAAAACACCAGCGATAGTTCCTCATGTTGAAATCTGGATCTCAGTGTACCATCAGATCCCCACAATATGCACTCGATTTTATAACAATCCAATGTTCTCTCCCTATTTCTATTGGCTGTTTCTTGGTTACACGCAGCTAAATGTCCCGTTGGTGGTAGAACAAAGTGTAACTGGACCGTGTCTTGGTGCAGTTCTTTGATAGAACCCCAAGTACACAAAGCCCAGAATAAATATGTTTTATCCCGACGTGGAGGAAGCCGAAGACCAAGGAGCATGTTCTGTCGGCAGTAGTATCACATATTATAGAGACGTGAGGATGCGCGTTAGTAAATCATCACGAACTAATCTTCCACCTTAGCACTTTGTGACGAAATTGCTCGGGAACTCATTTCGTCCCTTTTGCCGCCTCGTCTTATCTTCCAACTCTCCTTTCCACCACCCAGACTCCGCCACCTCGCTAACGGCAATAATATCCCCCGCCTTAAAATCAAATTCTTCATCAACTGTTGCGTTATAATCAAAGATTGCTTTCACTGTGGTAGGTAGAGTGGTCGACAATCAGTGATAGGAAAGTTAGAAAAACTGAGTTCAGAACAGAACCGGAGAAACCATTGGATCACCAACAGCGAAGAATATATCATCCACAAGCAATGTTCGTTATACCCAAAACAATCATGCAACGGCCCCTCGGAAACCCACCCCATACATGTGAGGAACTCGGTAGAAAATTCGCCAGGGGTCAATAAAAATAGAAAGGAGGGAAGGTAGACATAACACGAACACCACACTAGAACAATTCTGAGCTCAAAGACAAACGTACCGTAGAATAGAATGGGTTTCCCTTCCGTCGTACAATTAGGACCCGGGGGCTGAAGAAAAGAGTCAATAACCACCAAAATGCAGAGCCTAGCGAGCAAACATACCCCTCCCGTTTTGAGAAGTTCCTCAACCCGTATTGCATCAATTTGGATGTCGTGATTCATTCTCATCGTGCGTTGAAAACGCTGTCTTGAACGAGTGACCCAGTTTCGGATGTAATCACTTCCTCCCTCCGGAAATTCTAGTTCACCAAGCCCTTCAACTATTTCATGACATTTGGGACGGTTATCAGAATCTTCAGACCAGCACAGTTGGATCAGATCTTTTATTGGCTTGTCAAATCCGTCCATGTTTACGATAGAGTCCAAGTCCGCAGGTAGTCCTCCTCGACTCATCTTCCGAATGATTTGTAAATCAGTCCGACATTCATGGAAAGGAGTCAGGCCTGTCAGGATCTGTGGCCAATCGATTTTGAACTTCAGGGTGGATATCTCAGGAGACTAAAACCACACCTCATAAAAAACACACCCAACGGCCCATATGTCGCTCGCCTTGGTTGGGGCTGCATCCTCTTCTAATAGTTCCGGAGACGCCCAACGAGTAGTACGTCCGAAAACCGCGGTCGTTGCCATTCCATATGAGAACGTCGTATCTGTATGCACTGATGACAGGCCAAAATCGGAAAGGAATGCCTGCCCCACCTCATTTACAAGGATGTTTGCCTGGGCATGTCAAATTCATGATTCAGAAATCAATGGAGGGACAAAGAGCATACCCCTTTGAGATCACCGTGAACGATATCTTTCTGATGTAAGTATTGAAGACCATGGGCAACGTCACGGATCTTGTGATTAACGGCATCAGCAAAAAAATCTAGTGATAGGAGCACACTTACAAGAGGTTTGCGGGGTTCAGAAGGGTTGTCCTTGAGGTACTTCACGACGTTGCCATTCTCCATCCACGGGGATACAAGACATGCTTGCCACCTGCTAGAGGATTCGTCTATTAGGTAGCAAGTACCATAGAATGGTAACACATTCGGGTGCTCGAGCTGGCTCCACAGTATCATTTCCTTCGAGTAGCTCTAGTACAAGGGTCAGCTAAAAGGATGGACACTGGACAGAGTAGACGTACCCTAAGGAATCTATCTCTCTCATCTTCATGAACACGTATTGTCCTGAAACAAAGAAATTGACCGCCGTGGGGGATCCTATATACATCACAGAATCCACCGGAGTCTGTCGCGACCGGTCGTCGCTCCAGGATCACATCTTTGAGCAGACAGCATTGTGGATATAATTGTGATTCTTTAGCAAGCCTGTAGAGCGTTACGAGGGCGTGGTTTTGGTACTCGAATCCGACAGATCCCAGGTCGGGGAGTACCTATGAAGACAAAACGTTAGTGTCTTCCTCGTCGGACTACAGTCATACTATACGAACCGAGTATAGATAGTCAATTAACAGCTGTGCATCTTGACCTCCTAGCTTCGTTAAGGCTTCTCTCCTCTCCTTATTTTGTAATACATTGGAGAGTAGTTTGAGAAGCTCTTGAGGTGTAGGGACTGGGAGATGCTTCGGGGTTTGTGGTACATTAGAAAGTGGTTTGGAGAGCTCTTGAGGTGTGGGGACTGGAAGACGCTTCGGGGTTTGTAATACATTGGGGAGTGGTTTAAGGAGCTCTTGGGGTATGGGGACTGTAAGACGCTTCGGGATTTGTAGTACATTGGAAAGTGGTTTGGGGAGCTCTTGAGGTGTGGAGTCCAGGAGTGTCGGGGTTTGTACTTTACCTGGCGGAAACTCAATGATACTATCAACTCATGAAATTGATGAAACTTACCCTTTTGATATTTGGCGTCACCGATGGTGAGTACCTCACATACACACATCGCGTCAAAATCTGGGTCAGAGAGCAGATTGTCAAAATGTGGCAGTGGGCGACTCGAAATCATCCAAAGAAGCGGCGAGTTCGGTACTGCTTGCGTGTATTCGCGGATGAGTTCTACCAATTCGGCTTGCGCTGTCTCTCCATCGCACTCATCTATTCCATCCAGAACAATTACAGATGGGCCTTCGATGTCGAAGTGATTATTTAACGCGCGGAAAGGTTCGGTTAGGAGCTCCCTGAACTGTATCTTATAATTCTTTCCTAATATGGTCGAACTCGAATCGCAAGAAAGCCGCTGGGTAATGAAGTGTCTGTATTCAGGGTATTTCAATGTGAGTTGATAGGCAAGGGTAGCCACAAGTTTGTTGAGGTCGTATCGGCCATTGTTTGCGGAGAAAAAGAGAGAACATCCTAGATAACCCAATACCTCGAGGGTTTCAGAGATTGTCTGCGCGATCGCAGATTTGCCGGATCCTGCGGGTCCCAAAATCCATAGCATCTTTTGAATTTTTGCAGCATGACCAACCCAATCGACGATACGATCCCTCAGGTCCTTGTGAGATTCAGGATGACAACCCAACGGGGGGTTACGAGCGGCAGAATCGAACTCCGAGCCTTCCATTCCGTAATGCACTAGAAGATGTAGAGCTAATGTTTCTCTCAGTCGAAATTTGTGAATGGCACAGGAAAACCATACACACCGTCTGCTAAATCAAACATCTGCAAATACAGAACCTTCCTGCGATAGGCTTTGATTCACCCGGGCACGATATAAATGCGTTGGTTTGTGGTTAGTCGGGACACTAATGATGGGGAGAGGGATAGAGCAACACACAGGCATGCAGCCATGGTGACGGCATTCCCACAAATGTCATCTGACACTAGCGCCTATTATTATGACCAATTCTTAATGTCCTCAAAAAGCTGTTCCGTGTCCTGAAACGCATCAAGCTTTATTTCAGTTTTCTGATCGCTAAAGCTGATCTTCTGTCACTGGAATATACCACACATGACAGAGACACCGGAGCAAGCACAAGTAAACATGTATTAACACTCCAGTCAAACACCATCGTAGATGAGTTTCCTACTTATACTTCAACCCATCCAAAGTACCTTTTCATTAATTATACTGTACATCAAGAGTGGCGTCTTGATTATCAAGGATGGCTAGCGAGTCCTACTAGACCTAACTAGCGATTCGTTTTTCCCGTCCAGTACAAATGATCGTCATATCTGAGATCTGAGGTTGGAAAGGATGTATCGTCTAGTCAAGAAATCTGGCATAAATTTATTTAACAACTTTCTCAACCCAAGAAGAGACAGGATTCCTAGTTCAGATCTGGGATTGACGTATACACCAGCCCTGTTGCTGTCAATGAGAGGAGAGTGATAAATATTTATTAAACCCGCATATCCTGGGACCCCAGTATAAGAATAAATAACCGATCGTTACACTGATATGAACACAACCCATGGGAGTAGACCCGATACTTTTGGGCCACGACAGAGCAAAGGCATAGGTGAGGCGTGATATTCTTCCCATACGATGATCATGCTGACTGAGGACCGACGAAAATATACAGCGGATCGGTCAGCAGATGTTGTCGTCATCTCTATCACCGCCATACCACCGCCATTCCTCACACCAATGACAGCCCTTCTCCGCTGTCTGCGAATACTCATCTAATAGATTTGATGATTACAGGTAAACCTCCTCAACTAATCGTTACCAAATTCGTTTTCGACCCCCGCCCAATACCCTCGCTTGTTACAATATATCCGGAACTTGCACGTCTTTCTCTTCTTTTCACTCTTTCTGTGATTTCTGTCACTAAGAAACTTCATCAAACCCATTACCAATGTAGTGCAGGTAAATTGGTTTGACGAGCAATAGCGACGACTATGCTCGAGCGAAGCGTAGTGATGGTGGTGATGAGTGTAAAAGGTTATAGTGTTGTTCTCAGTCCGTAGCTACGACATGTATCGTAGTCTACGTAATGTAGTCTAGGTCCGGGTCTATGTTCTAATTCAATCTTCCTCTCGTATCCGTTCTCCTCTCGCCATACCAATACGTCCAAAAGGCCTACCGCAGACTCGGCTATTGTATTTTATCTTCTTTCAGATCAAATTTATCCTAGCTTGATATGCAGACATGAACCTAATTTTCAAAATCTTGCTGGTTCAGACGTTAGAATTCAAGATCAGGGAGATTCTTTCGCGTGGTATGTAGTATGGTACCTCACCAGACAGGAACGGCTAAATCTTGACCTCCGTCGCATGCTAGGGTCCTCCGAGATGTACCCATCTGGGTTTTTGGCCGAGCGCTGGGCCCTGCTTGCGACTCTGCGCTGACGTTGATCTCCTGCCGCAATGACTCACGGGACGCGCAAGCAAAGAAGAATCACGGCCCTCCATATCAAATTGGAGTGTCATTCCCTTCAAAGCATATAAATGCACCCCGAGAGCACTTTCTCCTAACATAGTCTACATTCATCTTTCGTGTGGCAACAATGCTTTCCATGTTAGCGATCGTCGTTGGGTTGAGCACCCTAGGCGTATGTGCGACTTATGGCACAATTCAGGACGCCCCTAATTTAAAATGGGATTTCATTATCGTCGGAGGTATACCATCCTTATTGAATTATATTTTGTACATGTCTAACTAACACGGTAAAACATTATAGGTGGTACAGCGGGGTCAGTACTGGCGAGCAGACTGACGGAAAACCCAGAGTTCAATGTACTTCTCATAGAAGCTGGACCAACGTAGGATCCACTGCTACCCAGGACAGTCCCCGTTCTCATTATTGTCTCGCAGAAATGAAGGCGTCGAAGAATCTATCATTCCAGGGCTTGGACCTCGTACTGCTCTGACCCGTTATGATTGGAACTTTACAACTGTTCCCCAGCGGGGCCTCAATGGCCGTTCTATCCCTTTACAACGCGGTCACATTCTTGGCGGTAGCAGCTCAGTCAGTAAGTGTTGTACCGTTTTAGTGGCAAGTACAAACCCTCACTATATCAGATGGCATGGCATACACTCGTGGCCCAGCTTCTGACTACGACCGTCTGGCAAGAATCAGTGGAGACGATGGATGGAGCTGGGATAACATCCAGCCGTACCTTAAGAAGGTGAGGGTTGTTCTTGACTTGATATGATTCACGGGGATGAAATTTGTATCAGAATGAAAAGCTGGAGGCACCCGCTGATAATCACGACGTCAAAGGAGAATTTGATCCCGCTGTACATAGCTCAACGGGAAAAGTAGCTGTAACACTTCCAAACGACCTAAATCCAGCTGTAGATGCAGCGACCTTACAAGCAAGTATGGAACTGGATGGTGATTTCCGGTTCAATCTAGACATGAACTCTGGCAAGCCCCTTGGCCTAGGTATGTCCCTATATCCTACACTACCTCAGATACGTGATTAATTAAGTGTATTCTATAAGGTTGGTTGCAGTCGACGATCGGACACGATGCAACGCGCAGTAGCTCCGCCACGTCCTACCTCGACGACCAAAGTAGAGCGCGTCAAAATCTCCATATCGTCACCGATACATTCGTTACCCGTGTTCTCAAGACTCCAGGGACAAATGGTTTGACTGTTCGTTCCGTTGAAATCCGCTCTCCCAATGCGCCAGACACGGTATTATTGTCTGCCTCTAAGGAGGTCATTATTGCAAGTGGTACAATCGGTACCCCGCATATCCTCCTACACTCAGGCATTGGCGATCAGGATACCTTGAAGGCACTCGATATAGATACCCTTCTTCACAATCCGAGTGTTGGGAGGAACTTGACAGACCATCCAGGGCTCTTTGTTTCGTTTTCTGTGGCGCCAAATTCCATTGATTTGGGACCTTGGGCAAAGTGAGTCTGGAATTTGCTCACACTCGTGGCGGTGGCTCACGAGCAGACGCCAGCTTGGACACTGACCCCGCACTACAAGCAAAAGCACTAGAGCTTTGGAAATTGAACAGGACTGGACCGTATGTTCATTATCTGTCGGCCGACCACATCGCTTGGCTGCGTTTACCAGAAAACTCGTCTATCATCAAGCAATTCGGTGACCCATCGTCTAGCCGCCAATCGGCTCATATTGAACTTATCCTTGGTGTAAGTCATGGTGGCCTTGCTAGTCTGAGCTTAGGGTGCGATTCACGTTTCTTTGTAGATGTCTGGCGGGACTTATGAGGCAATTCTCCTGATGGTCAGCCCAGCCTCTCGTAAGTTAGCCGCATTATCCAGGAATTCGACCAACTTATAATATCGAAGGCGGGTCTTTGACCATTGGGTCAAACAATCCTTTTGATAATCCACTGATTGATCCTGCGTTCTACTCCTCCGAGTTTGACCTCCCTGCCGTTCGTGAAGGCATCAAAAACGCCATTGATTTTTCCAAGGCACCTGTTTGGAGGAACGTGATCACTGGCGTGATTGGACCTCTCGGCGACGCCAGCACGGACGCCGAGATTGATGCAATCATCAGAAATAACACAATATCTGGATTACATCCTGTCGGAACTGCTGCAATGTCGCCAAAGAACGCAAGCTGGGGTGTAGTTGATCCAGATCTTTTGGTGAAGCATGTATCTGGACTGCGAATTGTGGATGCGTCTATTTTGGTGAGTGATCCCACCTTTTATCACTGGATCTGGTTGTTGAGGAGGTATCGATAGCCTTACGTTCCCTCTGCTCATACACAAGTCCCTGTGTACGTCGTTGCAGAACGGGCGGCAGATATGATAAAGGCTAGATGGCACGATTAGTGGCATTTCGTACCATGTTATCTTAGTCATACCAAATAGACTTTCAGTGGTTGGGGATTGACAAGTACCAGCAGATTGCTTTTGGGATCAGCACCGCCACTACGCCGTTATCCAGTCAATACTAAGGCTAAATTTTTTTTTTTTCATAAAGTGTCGATAGAGCTGTTACCAAAAACCTATCATTCTCGCTCCATGGGATTTTGATGGGATTGGTCTCCCGAAAGTCTTTGTACATTTACGACATTTGTGGGCCGTGTACTGTAAGACCGGGATCTCTATGAGATCAAGAACAGGCAATACCTGTTTTAGCGCCCTTTTGAATATCTAGTTTGGGCTGCGCTTATTGTATTACTCAATTGCTCACATTCTCCTGAGGGTGACCGTCTCTCAGCTAGGGCCGATAGAACTCATGTATGTATTACGTGTATGATCCTAGAATTTGGTAGTTGATACCTTATCATACTCAATCCCTCTCAAAAATCCGACAGTGAGCACTCGACCGGTGTTTCAATCCAACTTGTTTCCTGTGGCTCTTGTTGAAGGTTATTCTCACGGTGCGTGTAATTCACGTGATGTACCCATACAGCCTCCAACTACCGACTTTACTCCTCGCCGTTGTCGACAATGTCGAGCTCAGTCTCCCCGTTTGCCCGTAGTTCTGCCTTTGAAGACTCCCTTCTTGCTGCAAGGGAGCAAACAGTGAGTATTTTATTCTTAAATGCCCAACATGCTAACTCACCTACCCAGATTGAAGAGATGTATAGTATCCCGGAAAGTTTCCTCGAAATCGAGGTCCGGAACCCACAGACCCACGGCACGTACCACATACTCAACATCTACCAGGCTCGAGGCTAAATCTTTGTCCAGGATTTGGCAGGAAAATGTACACAGACTACGAGATCGTGTGCAAGGCACGCGCGACATTCTCTCCTCACCCCGCCCACTCATAGCCATCGCAGACAAACATTCCCGCTTTCAAGCTCCGCCATTCCGTCGTCCGCCGCCGCTACTCTGACTTTGAAGCCTTCCGCGATATCCTAGAGCACGAATCGACTCGCGTCAATATCCCACCCCTACCCGGCAAGGTATTCACTAACCGTTTCTCTGACGAAGTTATCGAGACCAGGCGAGAGGGTTTGGAGCGATTCTTGAGCATTGTCGCTGGTCATCCGTTGTTGCAGGTGCGTTGTCATTCCATTCTTATTGTTACGTGTACCGAAGTATCATCAGACTGGAAGTAAGGTCCTCTGTGCCTTTTTACAGGATCCAGCCTGGGATAGGTCACAGTGGGTCTAAGTTTCGCCATCCCGTATCCCCACCTGTACTATTACATTGTTGAATGACATATTCTCCTTAAGCTTTCGATCCTCATCGACCTGTGAGTGTGAATCCAAGCTTCTTCCGGTCCAAGACCTCCGCGCTTGAGGCTCCTAGATGGTCTAGAAATTGGGCACTCTGTGGCAGGCTCCAGGTCAATTCTGAACAATGAAAAATGGACTTTTGGCCACTGCTAGAGGGCCAGACAACCTGAGGCCCAATCCATGATGCCGGCGGATCATACTCGCCTAGTGGCCTGAAAACCATCAATCATCGTTTGATTCCAGACAACGATCTTCGTGCACAGTCAGAAACTCGCCCAGCCTGACATCATCCGAGTTCCCTAGCCCTTAGCTAGGGCGCATCAATTCCGTATCCCGTATTTTGTATGAATGGAATACGGACTTGCGATCCGGATCGTGGTCAATGATGTCGGGTGCGTCTAACAACGCGCGCCCACCGACAAGGCTCGCGCAGGTTCTTTCAAGCTATTCACGGACATCAAAAGTCCTGTGCATGTGTGTGCATGGTGACCTGTAACGACCTTTTATAAGCTCGAGATCATGAACACGAAAACACCTCGGACATCGAAATGTGGTGTCCCTCCCTGGACTGTAATGTTCCAATGCAGCCTGTGCGGGAGATACTGCCAATACATTTTTGGATTGGCCTGACATCGTCCCGGTGGCAACTAATATTGGTCTTTGATACATTTTCATGGAATGAATGGAAGGATGTCGCTGAATCTGTATTCAGAGTCATGAGGGGATCAATGGCGCTCATAAAGGAAAGTCGATCCCTCTGATCTTGGAACTTATGCATCACATCGATCAGCGGCCGTAGAGTCCAGATGAAAGTGGGAAATGTCAACCTGCCACGAGTCTTGTGTATGCCCGAGAGCCATTTCGTTCGCACGGATCGGTGGGTGTCATCTGGTACTCACGACCTCAAGAGGGGGCATACAATATACCGGATTCCGTGTTCACACCTGTACGCTTCCAGGTATCGTCCCCCCAAATACCACGGGACCTTGTCAATCTTCCTATGAATCTACCAGAAGGATTTCCCATGCTCTGTACCACTTTCCCCTGGCACTCCACACCTCGAGGTGCCCTTGAAGTTATATCTGAACATGTAAACGATTTCAGTAAAGAGTTCAGGTGATCCCTAGCTAACTGAATAATGGAATAGGTTAATGACACAGGAACCAAGCAGGCTATATGCCCGAATACCACGCTGCTATTTTTGCAGTTGGCAAGATCCGAGCTAAACCATGGGAGGTCGACTTGTCACTACGAATTGCATTAGATCTCAAGTCACTCTTTAGTTCGTACGCCGTGAAGCTCACAACTGTAAAACGCTTAGAATGAGTCGATATCTCCTAGTTGGCAAGCCTATTTATTTTGGTATCTGCTACTCGGACCCCATGCTTCGGCACCGACGCTTGACATATGTATTCTCATTGTCATGGGACATGGTCCCGTTCCTAAATACACGACTCAAAATCTTGTAATACGACCGGTAACACTTATTCCACCTACGCACCCTCCACTCACTACATCAATAGACGCTATTTACTTCGTAACTTCGAACTATGAAAACGATTCTCAGGTTCACGTTGCGGTCGGCCTACTTCGCGGCCGAGAATATGAAAAGCTGGTTTTTGTCACAATCCCGATTGCGTAGCTCAATCAATTTCTATATACTCAATGAGAGTGGAAGCCTTGGTGTCGGAACATGCTTACCTCGCCGTGGCCATGATTATGATCGTGGTCGTGGTCATGGTCATGCCTATGCCCGTGTCCTGTATCTTCAACATCACCTGCATTACCATGGCCACGACCGTGATGGCCATTTCCATGTTTGACAGAAGTATTGGATACAGTCCAGTATTTCTTGGTTTCCTTATCCTGAATGGTGCTGAACGTGCTCTTAGCCCAATTATCAAATCCCAAATCATCAAAAATGTCACTTACACAGGCCCACTGTGGCCACTCACGTAGCTCAAAATCCACTGACGTTTCTTCGTAGACTTGTGAAGGTCCGCGACCACTTGCCAATGTGGCGCTTTCGAGGAATGGTGAACGTCAGCAGAACCACCTTTGACTTCTAAAGTGAAAGATCCGTCTTTGTGATCGTGGTGGACGACCCAGGTGTATGAGCTCTTATGCCCGTGTGAGGCGTGGGGGAGTGTCATCACGGGCTTTGGGTTGTTGGACTTGTCCTCGGCCCAATAACGACCAACTTTGTCATGGCCATTTTCGGTGGTGATGTAGTATTCGCTTGGGCCGTGGCCGTGGTCTGGCAACATGCTGAGGAATGGGATGAAAGAAAGTTGTCAGTCCTAACACATGAGGTAGAGAGATGATTTATACACAGGAACAAGATTCCGGGGTTGTGGAATAAAGCCTCCATATCGATTCCAAAATGTTCATTCTGTCATGGATGTGCCGCTCAGCGGCCGATAGCGCGGCTCGGGGGGAAGTAAAACAGCTCACACGAGCATTCGTTGTGTCGGAAATATCTTGACTTATGTTCACATGGGGCGTCCCGACTCTGGTGGTAATCCGACAACCGGTACAGCCTCAAAAAGAGTATGTAAGGAAACGATATATCAACTGTGCAGATATGACAGTAGCATTATAGTGCAACACCTTCGACTGCACAATCTTTGAATCCACCACAGTCCCCTGTTTTTTGTTGATTTATTACCGCCGTTTGACATCCTCGGGCTTTTTGTTCCATGTTGGGCGAATTATCGATCCGGGATATATGTAAAGTTATATTTATTCAACTTCACGCGAGGCACGTTCAGAATGCAGAATTCACATGCCCAAAATTATGACCCCTGATACAAATAGATTGACATTTCATAGAGATTAGTATATATTGACTTTTCATTATATAACACTGATACACGATTCTCACAATGGCACAAATGTTCAAAGAGCGGCATAGAATCTGTTCCTAATGAGGGCGCTTACAGAAACTCCGTGGTATGGGGAAATCTCACAGAAGGTGGGGAGGCGATTTTATCCTCGGATTGAAATATATATTAAATTCCAATCGGGTTCAAGAGCACTCAAGTGCTCAAGCGCTCACCAGTAAAAATTCTGGAGTCATATTCTGTAGGAAAATAATTATACTGTCTCACCCAACTTGTTTGTTATTTAACGGGGAACTTATGGATTACATAAAATGTGGTGCGGGTGAAGAGGTAACTACGAGGTCACGAACAAAGACAAAGTGAGCAAGCAACACTGCGTCCGTCAGCGTCTACTGCAGCAGAAATCCAGAGTTCAGTTGACGGTGGTGAAAAGACCTAAATTAATGCAAAGTAAAAAAAAAAAACTATTTTCCTAACTACACCTAGGTGAAACTTTTTCGATAAAAAGAGGTGAAGTTAAGTGGAATTTTTCAGAGGTATATAGCCTCGCCTATCCTACAAGTCGAGCTGTGATTGTTCATGAGAAGCTCCTAGTCTCTAGGGAGTGAGATAGGAAAATCCGTTACGAGTACTTCTCAATGGGAAGCGTAACCAGGCTACGTGATGAGGTGTGGAATATTCAACATAGGGACCGGTCCGATTTGTATCCCAAAGTTTCAGGGCCTGTGCTTGTAGCGTTGGGTCATTATCCAAACTGTCGTTCGGCATAAGTCGGGTTGATGGGTATATACAATATTAGCACTAACTTTGCCCAAGGTCCTAAATCAATCGAATTCGGAGCCAAACCGAATGTTACGAAGAGCAGCGGATGGTCCGTGAGGTTCCTCCCAACACTAGGGTTGTGTAGTATGGTATTGATATTGAGGGCCTCCAGATCATTCCGATCACCAATTCTGGAATGCAGCAGAATATGTGGAGTGCCAATCGAACCACTTGCTAGGATCACTTCTTTCGAAGCAGTCAAGATTACTGTGTCAGACGTATTTGGGGACCGAATTTCGACAGAGCGGATAGTCAAACCGCTCGTTCCATTGGTTTTCAGAACACGGGTGACAAACGTGTCAGTGACGATGTGGAGGTTGTCACGCGCCCTCGTTTGGCTGTCTAGGTATGATGTAGCGGAGCTACTGCGCGTCGCGTCGTGGCCGATGGTTGACTGTAACCAGCCTATAGATACGATTAGCCCATCCAAATTCGAAGTATAGTCAAACTCGGCAACATACATAGACCGAGGGGTTTGCCAGAGTTCATATCTAGGTTGAATTGGAAATCACCACCCAGCTCTTTGCCCGCTTGCAGGGTAGCCGCATCGACAGCCGGGCTCAGGTCACTTGGAAGTGTTACAGCCACTTTACCCGCTGAGCCATGTGCATTGGGATCAAACTCTCCTTCAACATCATGATTGTCAGCCGGCGGCTCCAGTTTCTCGTTCTGCCATGGTTTTTTCTACCAACCACGTTGAATAGCAAATCATACTTACCTTTCTTAAGTATGGCTGTATATTATTCCAACTCCACCCACTATCCTGACTGACTCTAGCTAAACGATCGTAGTCAGAGGCCGGGCCACGTGTGTATACCATATCGTCTGCAGCGGTAAGTGCCATCTGCGTGACCAGTTGGTTACAATGAGTATCACCCACTAACTGAACTGATGTGACCGCGTTGGAAGGTGAGCGAACGGCCACTGAGACCTTGTTGGGGGACAGTAGTGAAGTTCCAGTCATAACGACTCAGTGCTGCGCGAAGCGCAAGGCCTGGAATAATGGACTCGACGACGTCCTCGTTGCTTTGAAATCAGAACAGAGATTGCCTTGGTTAGCAAGGATCATACGTTGGCCCAGCTTCGATAACAAGCACCTTGAACTTTGGGTTTTCTGTTAGTCTACTTGCGAGTACCGATCCTGCTGTACCTCCTAGAGAATTTTAATTCAGCACACCCAAGGCAATATAACAAACGGGTCTTGTACCCCCAACAACGATGAAATCCCATTCAATATCAGGGACAGTATGAATGGTGCCATAGCTTATACAGAGACTGAAGGAACTTAGTCCCACGACAACTGCCAATCTGAGGAGCATTGTTGAGAAGCGAAAGCGGAACGTGAACAAAGAGGAGAAAATTCGGACGATATACTTATATGAATCCTTTGCTAAGTAATATTTGTCTATGATATTGACGCTGAATGCTGAGCGCTGATTTATAAATCATTCCTCATTTAGAACCTGGGTTTGAAACAAGAAGAAGACAAGAAGAAGCAAATTCCGAGTCATGTGGAAAATTGAGGCAAGCACACTTGGCTGCGAGACACATGGACGCTTACCTAATACTTTTGGACCAGCCAACACACGTTTGTCACTATCCGCTCATTTCTCGAACGAATCAGTACAAAAGGTCATACCACTGTTCCTCCCTGCCTCTATCCTTCCTCAAGCTTTAGATGGAAGCCTCCATATATACGCTGTTTACCAATTCCCGGTGTCCTGGAACACGACCATAGAGGGCCGGATGTGTGTTAATTTTAGGATGTGGACCGTTTCCTAAACCTGAATACTGTAACCAGAATAGTCCGCCTTCTTTTCGATGTATCACCATTGTCCGCAGTGATACTTAATTTGAAGTTCGTACAATTTGGTGGAGTAACGGTCGTATCACGCCCAGCTCCGATATGCCCGCTGCCTGGTTTCACACCTTTCCAAGATCCAACTCTCACTTGTACGCATACATTCTGGATGTAGGACTCATGTATGATTCGCGAATTTACTATAGGGACTAATGTGTTATTACTAACCTAATTTCAAGGGGTTACAAGGACGCCTCCTGATTTTGTCACCTTATATACACAGGCATAAGCACGTGGGACTGGACTGGACGCTTGAGTATATTGGTCTAGGCGTCGACTTGCGTGAAATCATCGATCCAGAATAACTAGGACAAATCGGTGCTGTAGGCCATTAAATTACCTCTAAGGAGTCGATAGCGTGACCTACAAAGCCTCGATATATCCGAGCCAGGTCACCGAAGCAGAAAGCTTAAGTGGTTATAAGCTAGGAATAGTGAACATCGGATGTAAGGCCTAGGGGCGGTGCAATATGTAGCGATCATGTGGTGCTTTGCGCTACTCTACGAGGTCTCATGGCCGAGCATTACACGTTGATAGTAAGATTGACATTATACTTAGTCATCGGGAGGCGCTTGATTACGGCCGGGAGGTCGTTAGCCTTCGGTCAGGGAGCATCAAGGTATTGATTCGTTGATTCGACACGATTTATTGGTCAGTTTACAGACTCACAAGTACTGCGTCACCCATGTACTAGCCTATCATCAATCATGCAGGCACCATCAATCATGCCATTTGCTCTTAATCATGTCTGCAGCTCTTTCTGCAACAACATACACAGGAACTTGTGTGTGAGCAGAAGGCACATATGGCTATTATTACTTCGGGTCAGCGGTCGATATCATTGAGACTGGAAGTAAAATGCTTACCAAGATGGACGCATCGACAATTCTCAATCCGGATACATGCTTCACTAGAAGATCAGGATCAACCACACCCCAGCTTGCATTCTTCGGTGACATTGAAGCGGTCCCAACGGGATGTAAACCGGACTCTGTATTGTTTCTAATGAAAGCTTCGATCTCCGCATCAGTGGTGGCGTTGGCGAGGGGTCCAGCTAGGCCAGTTATAATATTCTTCCAAACGGATGCTTCGGAGAATTTGACTGCGCTTCTGATTCCTTCGCGAATAGTGAGAAGGTCAAACTCGGAGGAGTAGTACGCAGGATCAATCAGCGGGTTGTCAAACGGATTATTTGACCCAATAGTCAAAGATCCACCTTGGGATCGGTAAGTTTGCTGAATTCCCGGAAGATATTACTGACGTACGAG
>QFDT01001326.1:4007-16915 GCA_003315915.1 Macrolepiota dolichaula
GGCGCCAACGCAATGGCAATGTTCAGGGAGAGGTGTGTGTGGTCCTCCCTTCCCGGTGGAAGGCGCTTTTTTTTTGTGAATATCTTCGTCGGGCTCCACGGTGGTTTTCTAATTGGTCACCCCTTCCGCATCGAGGAAGCTCTCGAATGTAAGGGGGGGGAAGAAAGGATTATCATATGCCCGACGGCCATTGCCAGCATCAAGTTTACGACCCATAGTGGTGGGTTTGTTGGAACAAGATAATGGAACAATAGGGGCCCAAGTAACCCCCTTCCCCTCTTTTCCCCTCCCTCCCCCCAAGTCCCCAAGTGTAGAGTACCATTGCACCGGTAAAGATGTTAAGAAAACCAACAGATGAATTTGTGGCACAGATCATTTCCATCATTCCGCAAGCGTTCTACTCCGGAAGGAAGACCCCGAGAGATAGATCATGACGACCCGACTTGGTTCTACCCCGAATCCTGGACTCTTTTTCGGCAACCCCTCTCTAAGCCCAATTCAGCCTCTTTGAATATGTAAATAGACAGGCCTTGGATTCTTAACTAAGGCACTGCATTCAGAGCCCTCTTGAGCCAGGATCGCACCACGCGTGGATGTGTTACTACACACACACCACCCCTCTCTTTCTCTTACATGACTCGAGGGAATGGAAGGAAAAAATAGCAGCGGAGGAGACACTCTGCCATCGTAGTTGTCAGACGGTTACTATCTAGATCCTTATCATTCCCCCCCCCTCCCAATACATACCCTACTTACCACTCTCGGCACAAAAGGCCTCGGGGGGGAATGAATTGAACGGGTTGTAAAAGTCAACGGGTTTCAGAACCATACTACGGTTATACAACCCCGCTTATCCGATTGCATCAGGCAACATCTAAACATACGAGGTATAATTAGCGAACGAATCCCCTCCCTCCATTGAATAGAGTGTATGTGTATCCTTGTCTCCTCGATGATCCTCGCGTTTCACAATGCAATGTGACAAACAACATCCTATACAATTCGCTTCCACAGTTGTGTATGTATCAAATTACTCTCGTGATTGGCGCACGATTGGATGATAGATGGAAGGAGACGGATGGAAGGATATTTTTGATTAGCGGGATCTTCAGTGACGTTCATACGCGTTTCGAGCGGGATGATACATAATGCCTTTCGGGCAGGTTTCTGCTTACGCTGGTCCTGGAGTTTAGGAGGTATTCCATGGTTGGAAAGTGGCACCAGAAAACAATAAATTCCCCCCCGGACGAGGCGAAGCTTTCAAGCTATTGCAATGCCAAGGTTTCTACATAATTGTTGTAATGATGATCAGAGGGATCAATGCTTATCAGTGTACATTAAACTGTACATTAAATACATCGTCGAGTCTGGGTCAGAAATGAAACAAAGGAAGCATCACCAGACGAGGCACTGCACGATATATGTTTGTACAACAGATTTTATGTATATAGGGCACAAGGAGACAGGAGAAACGGAGATCAGAAAAATGTAGTATATAGAACAACGTGTGGTGAGATCCAGAAGAGCATATTCATCGGAAAAAAGCGAGGAAAGCAGAGCTAGGAGATGCAACTTTGTTTAGGTATCGTTGTGTGTTGTTGAGATGAATGGGGAAGAGAGATGAGGAAGAGAGAGAAAAAGAAAAAGAAAATCAGGTCCCGCCATAAAATTCGTCTCTATATGGGTTCCAACCACGAACCGAGGTGCCGCCAACCCCCTCGCCCACACAAAGGCACGCTTTTTACACCAACAAGATCGGCTCGTTGTTATGGTTCAATTTTTCCCTCCACAGCACCTCCCCACCGCGGTTGTTCAACCTCTCTTCCCAAATCACCGCCAAGATCTGCGCCGTAATATTACAATTCCCAACCACCTCCCCAGCCTCCGCCAACAAATACTCCCTCAACTCCTTTCGATAATTGCGATCATCCGTCAACGCTCCGGTGATATAAAACGAAAACACGGTGCTCCTAATGACGGACTTGTGGATCTTCCTATCCACCTCACTTTGAGGTTTTTTCGGGATGCGGCGTATCCAACGCATAACTTCTTGTACCGCGACTTGGATCTGGGCAACGTGGGGGAATCCATCCGACACCACGCTATGCAGGTACAACAAAGCCGATGCGCGGAATATGTGAGCGGCGAGGTACCGCGAATACACCACGGGGTCATTGTCGAAATCGGCAAGAATCTTGACGGGGTAATTATACTTGACCTCGAGTTCTTTCTCAATCTCTCCCGCGCGTTGGACGAGGTCCTTGATCGACAATCTCCCACTCTCCCTCTGTTCCCGTTTCCACGTCGACAATGCCGAAATCTCCGCATAAGCCCAGACGACCTTGTTCTCGCATCCCATAGGAGACATCATCGATGTCTTTTCCTCATCCGGCATTCCATACCTCGACGGAAGTGCATACGCCGCGAAATCCTCCCCGCCCAAAGCAGCAGCAGTAGTAGCGGCCGTAACGGGATCAAGTTCCCTAACGGATGACCTCCCCGGACCAAACAACGACCTCACAACCCCCAACAACAACGGTCTCTCCCTCGTCGTCACACTGGCCAACACATCAAACCAAATCGCGGTCTTGACAATAAACGCATCCTTCTCCGACAACTTTCTCAACTCTTCCAACCCATCTATATTCCTCTGCAAACCCGCCATCTTACTCTTCACATACGCCGCCGCCGTTTCCAAATACATCTTCCACCTGCCATGTCCTCCATCGAACAGGATAACAGAGACGAGATGTAGAGCGGCCATGGCATCATTCTCATTCAACAACCCCCCTTTCGCCGTCAACGCATTCTCGAGTTCGTGTAATCTCAAACTGACTTCTGGAGTTTGTAACACGAGCTCTGTAGGCGGACGGGCAAAACGTAACCAATGGACCTGAGAAAGTAAAGACGCTGCTTGTTGCTCAGACGTCAATTCCCTATTAGGACCTATACCGACAGTACCAGCAATAAGGTGCCTGATATGTGTAGTGCTGAGGAGATATTGCACGTCAACGACATCGCGTTGGTAGCGTGCCAAGAACTCGTTTATGTCGTGTGGCATGTACATGGTGTCGATGGGGAAGGGGATGGATATAGGGTGACCTCCGCCATGGGTAGCAGCAGCATAAACGCCATAGACGGCATTGTCGATGTATCGGTTGTTGTCCTCAAACTCATATGTGAGGGCGTCTGGATCCACTATCATGGGCAAGTCCAACCCTTGTAGGTCCTTATCGGTTAAATTGTATAGATGACCAAAGCTACTCTCCCTTGCGGGGGAGATGATCTGAACTTGTTGCTGCTGCTGATGTTGTTGGCTTGGGCGTTGATACGGACGGTATCGATTCGGATGGCGCTGCTGCTGGCGCGAATAGACTAGATAAAAAAAAAGAAAACAAAGCCGAAAACATAGGCGAATGTTAATTACTACATTAATTTACAATATTCAATAGTACATCTCACATGGTAGACTATGAGGGGGAGACGAGATCGTAGGAGTGTAGTCGGGGATACTTTGCGGGGAAGTTGAGCGGTGGTAATCATGGGCAGTGGCGTAATGTCCTGGTTCAAGGTTGTCGTAAGCACCCCTCGAAACAGGACCACATTCACAAATTCAGGGAGGGGGGACGTGGGGGAGGAGGAAGGGTATGTGTGTGTGCGTGTGTGTATGTGGGTAGGGCAAGAGAGAGCAGCTCACCATTGGGATGGCCATAATCCATATGGGGCGCCGCCCAACCGGCGCTGCGAGTGTTTGATGTTGGATGATGACGACGTCCAGAGCCATACTCATCGTTCGACAAGGTCTGAGAACGACTCGGAGGACTCGAAGACGAGCCGCTATGATAAGGCGGCGTCTCAGCCTCGGTAATAGTCAAACGAAGTACGGGAGGTTGGTCAGAGGATCTTGCTCCAGAACCAGAGTGGCCCTTGATCATTCCCTGGGAGGCAAGAAAGTTCTTGATCTTGTCGCGCAACTGAACGACATTACGATTCTCCTAGAGAGAGATGATGGATCAGATTTGACGAGGTTGGCGCCACAGAAGGAAATGGGCGCACCCTCAACCAGTCAGGGCGCTTGGCTCCGAAGCCTAAGCACTCGAGACGGAGACGGACACAGGTGGAGCAATGGCCTTGATCGTTGGGCTGCTCGTCACATTTCTAAAGGGAAGGGGCAGATTTTGAGTTGGCGTCTATCAAGGTAGATGAAAGACAGAAACCTTTCGACGAATTCTGCACGTGTAACAGCCCGACTTGGCACGGACAGCACCCTTTGCCTTTGGGGCGCCCGGACGCTTGGTGGCGGAGGGAGCGGTAGTGGGCAGGGAGGAGGGGGGAGACTTTGGTGCTGGAGGCATATTAAAGGGTATTGAAGGGTAAGTATGAGGGAGTGGGTATCAAAGCAGCGGGGGGAGTTAGACCATGGATGAGAGTAGTTGGGATGATTTATGTATGTATTGCCAGTCCTGGTTTTCGGCCAGAGGCTGCGTTTGTGCACGAAAACGGCCAAGTGTCCTCAGTCAGACTTGAACTCACAAAATAACTGTCACACAGCCCCATCAGTACCGTCACGCAGCCGTAAGCTCCCCGGGGTCCTGTCTATCACTGGCACACACGGCACCCTCCGCTCAAATCTTCCCCGAGTCAGCTCTTCACGTCTGTGGCTATGTCACACATTCCCTGGTCCTAAACGCGCGCTAGTCCTTTCCAGGCCAGATTCACACTCACGATCACCCCGCGCTTGGCGGCTTATCCTGTACCATTAAATAAATTCACCCCACGTAATCTACCTCTCTTCTATTCAGAATTCCACAATTATATCCCGTCTAATGCACATCCCGCCCATCCTCTCCGCTGCCTGATACACCCACACTCATCCGACCAATTTTACCCCCAGCTTGCACCCCCTGCTGGCCAGGCAACACTCCAGACCCAGACCGTCGTGCAATCAACGCTCTTACCGCCCCAAGCCATTTGATTTCATCCTCCTCACTCGGTGCACAGAGCAACAAATTCCGTTTCGTCATGACAATCTTGAACGTAAAGTTTCTCTGTTGCTGCGTCGCCATGTCCGATACTACCCCCGGCGCACCACCACCACCACCACTACCACCACCAGATACATTACTGTGAGGCGGCGGCAAAGACAATGACGGTGCAATAGCCGCTGCTGGGTTATGCTGGTGTTGGTGCTGGTGCCCATGGTGTCGGTGTTGCGGGAGTTCATAGTCCATCGCGTCAAGAATATCAGAAAACGAGAATGTTCGATGGGGTTTGGTATCCTACAAGCACAATTCATCAGTTGTATAAACACAATAAACTATCACATACTCACCATATGACTTCTTGAATAGAATAGCTTGTCGGCAGCCAGTACGAACCATCGCTTACGCCAGTTCCGTCTCTTGGATCCGCACTTCATGAGGTACCCGGATAGAATGATCTTCGAAGCCTCTTTGTGCGCAGGCACAGGTGACGGAGGCGGCTTTGTTGCACTAAATGTTACATTGGTTGGGGAAGGCGTTGCTGTCAGCCCCCGCGGGGCAACCTCGGCAGCAGGGAGTGGAGGCGGAGGAGCCAATGCATCCTCCGAGTCTGATGAGCTGACCATTTGGGAGAATCGGCCAGGACTCGGAGGAGAGACGGAGAGAGGTGAGGGGCGGAGCACGGTGGTTGCCCCCGTCGTATTTGCCGGAATGGAGATTGGTGTGGAGGATGTCGAGTTTTGCGTGGATGTTGCCATGAGCGTTTGCCTCGCCTCTTCGATTGCTTGTACCCATGCTTGCACATCAGCCGCAGACCCTGCTTGGAGGTAATACGTCCTCTTCGGAAGAATGAGACCGAAAGCGTTGTCGTGTCGTTTCAGCTGTACGGGGACGCATGAATGCACGTCCCCAAGGTCAAGAAGGCGAAGGAGCTTGTACTCTGCTTCGTTCTTGTAAAATGCGAGATGGGAAGGCCGGAGGACGAACCAGCGCTTCTTCCATGTCTGATTGCCAACATCCCGTCATTGGATATATCGCGCAAGGGGCCAGCATATATACGAACCTTTCTACGCTCGCCCTTCTTGGAAAGGTATCCCGACTTGATATTTGAATCTACCGCACGCGGAATTCTTGCGGCGGCATCACCTCCGCCTCTCCACCCGCTGCCGTCTATCTCTTCTTCTTCCTCGTCGGAATCTTCGCCTCCGCTGGCAGTAGAACGCTCCGCAATAGACGAGAGTGGAGGAGGCATGGATGAGCCGGTGGCATGGTAGCTGCTACCGAAACCAGACACGACATCTGGGGTCAGAATTGAATCTGAATCTGACTCTGTACCAGAGACGGGACCAGCGGGGGGCTATGAAACACATGTAAGTCAGAAAGCAAGGACAGGGAGAAAAAGAAGAAGTCAAAGTACTTTGATACGTGTTGCAGAATGGACAGAGAGCTTGCGTTGTATTTCCTGAGGAGTTGGTGGTGCAGCTGAGGGAGCCATAGCTGGTTGGGAGTATGTGCTGAGCGCTGAGCTGGTTCCCATCAATACAGATCCCACGTGCAACGTTCCCCGCGTCACACCGTACCCTCTCTCCAATTATCAACAACAATATCTTTACTTGAACAACTTTTTATTTCATGTCTTCTGTCAAATATATTACCCAGTAAATACAATCTGCACATCCCAGTCAGTTAGAGCCAACCGTCTAAATTAGGCAACCTGTCATATCTCTCATCGATTTCTTCTCTCTCATCTACAACCACCATGACCATCCAAGCACAGTTTGACAAGGCCACCTCTATCGTCCAGACCCTCCCCAAGAATGGACCCGTGAAGCCCTCCACAGACGACCAACTCTACGTACGTCCTCTCTCCTAATCTAATCTTATCATCTACCCATCATTAACTCTTTCCTCTCGCTTCCGTCACGATCTCCCAACTACTACGCATACGGCTATACACCACGCACTCTCCTACACACCCAGTTCTACTCTCGCTTCAAACAAGGTTCACTCTCTCATATACACAGCCAATTGGTCATTAAACTCATCCTGTGTGTGGGGAACAGCCACCGTTGGGAATGTGAACACTGACAGACCGGGTATGCTCGATTTTGTCGGTAAAGCTAAATGGTGCGTGGCGTCTAAGAACTCGGTCATCCCTCACCGAGGGGAAGAAGCAATGGGAGCGTGTAAAGCCTAATTAATCCGCTGTTGCACAGGGATGCTTGGAAGGAAGTCGAGGGAAAGTCAAAGGAAGACGCGCAAAAGGAGTATGTCGAGAAGCTTATACAGGTGCGTGCTTGTTCATCCTCTCCTTCCTTCCGGTTAAATTCCCTGTCTAATACACACATTTAAGCTACTGGAAAAGGCCGGCGATGAGGGTTCGAAGAAACACATCGAGGAAATTAAGGCTCTCGCTTGAAATTGTAATTCCCTTCAATCATTCTGACGTTTATTGTTACTGCGGAAGATCGGAAATTTCTGTACAAATCAATGATAACACAGTTGACGGAACTTGGGATGTGATCTGTCAGACTGCCACACCACTGCTCCATGCCCCTATCCGACGGATGGAGCTTGATGGCAATGATACATGGTCTGTTGGCGTGATGATACATACTTACATGCACATTCCCCCCCTGACCGACAAACCGAATAACAACGTGTACGCAACACTCCCAGAATTTCTTCTGACAAGGAAAGATGGCCCCTCCATCCGTCAATCTTTCCCCATGCCAAAAACTGCTGTAAACGCCGTGTTTCGTAGCTATCGCATTGATTAATTTGTTCAACTTGAATAGCAATATAGACCGACAGAATGGTAACTTGGAATGTTCAATGGACGGTAACATAACAGATCCCGGTGCGTACGCCATCCTCTATATATTTCCCCCGCTGAGTTGAAATGTAATATGCGCATACAAAATACTCAAGTCACCGTGTACCCTTAACCCTGTAGGTTCGGGAGTTGTAATCGCTGGCCGATGATGATGCTATTTCCATACGCAACGCCAAGCAAGCTCTCACTTTCGAGATTGCGCATACCAATGCTGGGGCAGTGACACACCACCTTCATCAGCAGGGTAGGGTTTCTACAGGGACTCGATAACTTGCGGGGGTGTGATATACAAGCCTGGGAGCCAACGCCGATAAATATCATGAACCGGCAGCCTCAGGGCTCATCTCCCTATCTGTTTGAGGCTAACAGGTGTGAAATCTTTTTTGCTCATGAACACCGTTTCTTCGCGACCAAGAATATAAAAAAAACTTGGCTCATTCGGCAGGATCTCCGAGAAGACGGCAAATCAACAAAAACCAAGTGGACCTGCGGTGAACCCCACTCACACATAGTACAATCAATTTCTTTTGCTTGCTCCACGGCGAAAGGGTCCAACTCTCTCTTCAATGCTATGTACTCTTTCATCTATTCATAACACCAACCTCGAAGTATAACGCCTACCTATCGCCATGTGCATCTTCCTAGACCCGCATCATCCCAATAATAAATATACCTTCCCCTTCCCATCAACACACACAAACACACAAAGAGAGACCCACACATCACATTCATTACACTACACACCTCCACCCCACGATCCAATCGCTCATAAGTCTCAAACAAACCTCTTCTCCCCCTCCCCCAACCACCCCAAATCACAGAAAACTACAGCTTCCTTTCACGAATTTTTTTTCAACTACTACCATCATACCATCATACCCATCATCAGTCCATCCGGTGACGTCTATTCGGCGCTTCTTCACACACGGCGGATCCCAAAACGAGTAATGAGTGACCCCCCCTTCTCTCTCTCTGTCCTATTCTTATATACATTGCGCATCGCACTGTGACCGCGCCTCGAGGCCGACATTGTGTGCGTGAGGGATTGATAGAAGTCCCTTTCACCAAACGTCACGACGGGTGTGTGTGGAGGCATGTAGTTCTTTGGAGGGGATGAAAATATCCACCAATTATTACCGGCCAAGCCTCTTTCTTCCAATATCCACGGAGGGGTTTTTTGTTCGAAGGTTATATTACCGTGTGTTTCGTGTTGTTGGTTAGAGATCCTTGCTTACCGTGCCTTCCCCCCCACCCAATTCAATTCGATTCCACGCTAGCCGCTGGTGGGAAGCCGAAAGAACAGGAGGATGGGAGGGGGAAGGGGGGCTGGGGGAGAAGATGTCAAGCAGTGTTGCGCAGTGCCATTGCGGGAAAAGGGATACCACCCTAAAAATATTGAGAGAGAGAGAGAGAGAGAGAGAGTCGATTCTGTCGGTTTCTGGGCTATTCAATCAGGAAAGCGGTGTCAGCGGCAAACACCTGGATCATAAAAATCAACTTTATTTATATAGTTTGTATTATCCTTCCACTTCCACCGTGCCCGGCGCCGATGTCAATTTATTGCATTATGGGCTTTTATATATTTAGGAGATGATGAGATTCGTAACACTAGACACTTCAAAGTCATCTTTGCGGAGCTACTAATTACGGCGTTTCTTTCTCTTGCCTGTTTAGTGGATACGCGAATGAATATACTGCAAGTATCCGTATGTTTTTTTTTGTGTGTGTGTGTGCTGATGATGATGATGGATTTTTGCAGGGACTTTTATTACTTGTTATATTTTCGAGTTTGATATAGAGGCTGTGGGAGGTTAGACGGAGGGGGAAGGGGAAGGGGGAGATGATAAGGCTCTAAGGAACAGCATTGGTATGGCAGGCCTCATGTTGGGTGTACGTTGAGGTACACGGTGCACATGACATGTTTATGATAGGTATGCCGCTTGCGGCTCTGGTCCCATGAATAGACTCGACTCTCGGAACCCAACGTCAAGTCCCGTCATATTTAGGGAAGGGGAGGACAAAAGAAGAGCTGTAACAACAGACTCGTTTCAGCCTCCAGTTTCACGAAACGACGCAACGACGAACATATACACAGACTCACACTCACACACCCTGAATGCATTGCCCTGAGGTCATGGAAAGTGTATATACATATGACCTTCCCGACATCGCATTTGGGCGGCAGTGAATATGGACATTTGTGGCGCTTACGAACATAGAAAAGTTGTGGTGCGCAAGGGCTTTTGAGCGCTCTTCCATTGATGCTGCCAACTGCAAGAGTGACACTGTTCTCCTGCCTGTGATCGCTGGTCTTAGCTCTATTTAGCCAACACCCAACACAAACAGATGGAGATCTCTCTTTTAATTTCCTATATTTTTGGGGGTGACCAGGACCCCAGAGACCATGTGACTGTTGTTAGAACCCGAACCCATCCCTTGCGTGTTTTTTCCCACAAGGGTACCATGTTATTTGGGCATGGTGCTGTATATGGATCTCGTGCTTTTACAGCTTTCATTTTCCAGTCCCGGGGGGAGGAGAGATTCAATTTCGCTTGCGAATGCGTCGGGGAAGTGACAGCTGGCTTGTTTCTTGAGACGGTTAATGACGCCAGAGAGTGTATGCCAGAGCTAGAGGTTGTTGATCAATGTGGGGTATTATTGTAGACTTTATTTACCCAATTACCTGTGAGAGACATAGTCGCCTGTGAACGTACACGCCGCGCCTTGAGATTCTCACAGGGTTTATTGTGGGTGTAAACCCAGTTTCTTGTTTAGTATCCCCACTCACGCGCCTCCCGACTGAAGTGTACTAAAGAGTGATTGATCCCCGATCTTTCGCGAATGATTATGATACTGATGGATGTGCGCGTAGATGTGGTACCCAACAACATTTTACATATTCCACCCAGTGCTTTTTTTATCCTGACCCTTCTAGACACTTCTTGATCGTGTCCACCCCATTCACTTTCTCCGGCGAGACGAGAGGGTCTCTTGATATATGGCGCTCGGCGGTTTCAATATGCGCACACTCTATCACACTCCTCTCCCCGCAGGAACTCGAGTTCTCCCCTCATCCTCCACATTATATCAACTGACCGGGCGAGACCATGTGCGCATGGCACACCTACCATTCCCCCTCCAGTAATCCAATATGAATAAGAAACGAACTCTCGGGGAAATTTTTGAACTGTCACGCCAATCTGTCCTACTTGACCTAATTTGAAGTCTGGTCTGTCGGTACCTGTGTGGCCCTTGCGTATCGGAAATTTGGGCCACGTCCATCATTTCTGGATATGCGCAATCAAGGTTTAAAAAGAGTTTACTTTACTTTAGTAGGCTAGCTACAAATAAGCTGCGTCCGTCATGAATGTCGAGGAGATTGATCGTTTCAAGGAGCTTGAGTGAAGGGTGTGGCGGCCGGCGAGTAACCCGGCGAGGGAGAGAGGGAGAGAGACAATAGTATTATGCGAAAGCAATGAGAGGTCTCATGGCAGATGGAGTGCCTTGTTGCAAGAAGCATAATGCGAGATCGATCCCACCTGCTGCCTCACCCCCCCGTGCGTAGTCCATTACTTTTGTGGCCACCATTTTAGCCTCTACACCTCTATGGGATTAGCAAAATTGCGAACGGGAGACGATATACAGATTCGGTCACTCGCGACGCTCGATTTGTACGGGTGTATGAGATCGTCCCGTTACTTCCAGTCTCATAGCAATGAAACGTATCGAGACAAATATCGCCACATATGTACTAGCGCTAAACGTTTTCCCCTCATCCTCCAGGGTAGTTACTCTCCCGTGTGCGTCGAAACTATCAGACTCATTTATCTCGGAATGGTGTGGGTATAAACAGAGGGTTAGGGCTCAATCTCCCACGTTCGATAAGCTCAAGACTCCCCCACCCACCGGTTCTTGGCGGCAGGCAGGACGTTTTAGAGACGGAGAGCTTGGAACGAGATGCTGGACGATCGTCCATTAGGCAGGAAAAGGCAGGTCGGTGTGCAAGTTACGGATAGTTTAGAAGTTTGTTTTAAATTCCGGATGCTCTTGGAACAGCACCAGGTTGACCCCGTTAAACCACCCACCACCCTGTCCCCAGATTACAGATTCCCTTTAACGACACCCAACGCATGGACCTCGCCGTCATGTACTTCGTCATAGGGTAAAGAACAAGGTGAGATTCACATTAGGAGATCCTATACGCGACAACGTGTTCTCCTGCGGTCCCCCCCCCTCAACTATACATCAACTTAACGGGGGACAAATACACACGGAACGGGGAATGGAGGCAGGGTTTAGCACCCCAGAACGTTGCACGGAATCTGGAGCAATATGGTCATGCCACCTCTACTGGGCTTATCGTCAGACGAACTTTTTTTAGGATAGGCGGACATCACGCGTCCCACATATATCAGTCATGGATCACCTCAAAACTCCGGTATCACGCTCCGTTCTTGCGAGACGACCCCCGAGGGGAGGATGGCACAAGAGGCATAAAAAAAAAATACTTGAAGCCGGAGTGGACTTTTAGGCGACAGGGGTCATTTCAATCTTTCAGAACCAAGAAGCGGTCCATCCAATCCGAAGAGAAGGGCGAGAGTGAGAAAAATACCCGAGCGAACCCGTAGTTTCCAAGATCAGAGATCATGAACTGGAATACATCCATGACAAGGCGTACCCAACACTCCCAACACTCACAAGAAGTTCAGACCTAAAATGTCTCGGTCTCAGATAAATGCGGGTATGATCTTGATTTGTATACCCCCACATGGAGGTAAAGGCTCATAAGCCTGATGGTAAAATTATAAGCAGTGCGGGCATGGCAGTTCTCCGCTTCCTGTTCTTCGTGACTTGCTGAGGTCATTTTGGCTTCGCTGTCAAGTCTAGAGTCAACAGAATCGTTACAGCCTACAGGTCTTCTTTGCTTCTGTCCTACCGGCCTTTGTCGGCGCTCACGTACGTGCGGCGAGTCAGCCTTAGCCTTTTTCCGACAAACGAAGTGATATGTTGAACAGAATATGAACGCCCGGTATGGGGTAGGAGTGTGCCGTTTGAGCGCTCGAGCGGCAAGTCCGATTCCAGGTCCCCGT
>QFDT01001327.1:0-12671 GCA_003315915.1 Macrolepiota dolichaula
TGTGGGCGCCAAGATCAGGATGCTTGCGTAGAGTTCAGCGATCAGTCTCACTCCACATTATCAAGGTCTCTACACAATCAACAGTCATTCATAACGCTCATTAACGCTATCCCAAACCCATCCCCCTAGAACCTCACAGAGCTCCAGAAACGCCGGATGCTGTGCGAAAACTCCTATATAGAGCCATGCATGAGATGAACCTTACAAGAACAACACAATTGCAATATGCTAAGAGCGGCGTGAGTTGTCAAACATAACCTACCGTTAGCTGTCCATCACCTACAAGTAAGTGGACCAGTAGTACTCGATCAGGAAGTACCTCATGCAACTGGTTCTTCGCGCTCTAATGCCCGACATTCAGTCTCGGCACGAGCCCGTTAGGTGGCCCTTAGGTTTATTTCATCAGTTACACGCCCGGTTTCCCAGGATATCGCTGGGATAACTTTCCATTTATATCACGGAGATATGGAGACTGGCTTTGACTAAGATAGCCCCGGGATACCGAATTATAAATGCCTCCCTATCTCAGCGGAGAGATATCCCACAGGTCCCCAGCGTACAAATTGTTCCAGTAGCTCGTATATATCCCTGAGGCATGAACTGGATACCCTCGAGGTACCTACATACATACATTCTGATCTGTCCGCTTTTTTCCGGCCTAATTTGGTTTGTTTTGATTTCTGATATCACACATGTTACGAGAAGGGATGGAAAATCATAGTATATTTGTTGTACAATTATCAGAACTTCATTGTTTATCACGCTATCACATTCTCATTGCATACGGATCCCGAATGCCCTATCTGACTGATCAATGAATGCCTCAGGTTTGTAGGCCGAGTCAACGATCATAGACCTTGTGCCCTCATCAGGCTCGAAATATTGACGATCGCAGGCAAGGACTCGAGAAAAGAATCTGACATAAATATTGAGAATGTATCATCCAATACAGGATATGATTTACCTGGCCATACGATCGGGATGATTCCCCTTGGCATCACGAAGGTGATCAAGCTTGGTATCAACCTGATCCCAAAAGTCACGGCCAACTTGCTTCGTGGTCTTGCAATCACGATAAATCCGGCGCTGTATAGCATGAGCTTAGATACTGTGCTGATTTTAATATTGAAAGGAAAAAAAAAACTGACCAGAAAGGCAAATCGACCAGCCATCTTGAGAGAGACACTTGGACGATTTCGGATGTGGGCTCGGGTGCATGCAAGAATCTTTTCACAGAGTCGTATGATTGACTGAGGCTCAGCTTCATCACAAGAGACAATGACCTATTAGATATTAACGGGATGCAAATTAAACAAATAATTAGATACTTACCGCTTTCTTGAAGTCAGCACGGTAATCGGTGAGTTGTCCGCGCACATACTTGACAACAATATCCTTCTTCACCTTATCATAACATACAGAGCTGGTATATCCCCAGCCCGGATAGCGACTGAGAATGTTCTGAAGTGACGAAGTATGGTTAGTGCCAAAATGTTCTCGAGAAAATTAGTTGAGCTCACCAATACTAAGTTGGTGACCCCATCATCCTTATAATATGGGATAGAGGGGTTGATGAGCACAAGAAAGGCGAGAATATTTATCTTCTCCTGTACGAGAGCGTCACCAAGAGGGATTTTGAAAAAGATAACAACTTACAGTTAGAGTAGCCGAAGGCTCAAATTTTGGCTCGGCCATCTTGATACGTTTGAGCTCCCGTTTCTGAGCAAGCTGAGAGCAGAACAACGTGATGATTTGCTTCTGCAAAGAATACTATAATATATGTTGTCAGTGTTGTCGGTGTCGGTGTCAACCAGAGTGAGGCAAGTATAACTCACATCAGAGAATATAACAGCAGTCTCGAGTTCATGATCCTCAAGGTTGAACAGTTGGGCTTGTTGATCAACAAAGTGCGTGAGGTCCTCGCTTGAGCGCTTTCTCTTCAAGGAAGTGAGAACCTCAACTGCTTCGGATTCCTTGTATACTTCGTGCATTGGGAACCCAGAGCCGGATTCGGGGGTATCAGCTCGAGAAGGTGAGTTGGATATGTCATCTCCATCATTGAAGATAGGGAAAGTAGGAGAGTCAGACCTGTCATCGAGGGAGCGGCCGGGGGAATGAAGAAGATCTTTGAGACTGGCCATTGTGGATGGAGGATGCAAAAAAAGGCAAAATCAGCGAAATATAAGCACAAGAGCATAATTCCACTCACGTCCTAAATATGATTACTTGAGGAAGCCTCAAGGCTGGCTATTGTGAACGGAAAACACAAGAAGGGCATAGTCTGAAATGCTTGTATTTAATCATAATTCCACCAATGTATGGAGTGTAATCACCTGAGGCATCTTGAGCCGGCCGTTGTGGAGTGGAGAATGCAGAAAAGGCAAGGTCAATAATACTTGACTTAAGTGTAACACCACCGACCCACCAAATATAATTGCTTGAGGCTGAATTTTTTTGGTTTAACTGTCATGCCAGCAATACGAGCCGAAGGTGAGAATTTGCAAGTAAAAGATTAAGAATTCACTCACCAGGGAGAAAATAGATTATATTGTTAATGTTGCAGGTGACCGATCAAGGCTTGAATGTACTGTGTGTACAAGATGGCTGGATTCTAGTGCTCCTACACCAAAAGTGTTTTTTCGAACAGCCAAAACAGCTCACCTCAAAACACAACGACACCTCCGTGCAATGAAGAACCAAGACCTTCATGACACATCACAGAGAATGACCCAGGCTCCAGCTCCTGAGCCCGTTGATTTGCCTGCCTTCTGTATGTCGGAGGAAGACAATCTTCATCGAATTCCACGAGGCTTACGGACTGATCCTCTTGGTGAATATTATATGGAGGACGGTCGGTATTTCTCTTGGTCTGGTGAACCTATAATGTTTTCGGCCGGAGAAGTTGGTGATGATGAAGTTGATCAATTGAGACATGTGGATGGGCTCGAGGATTGGCACACATTGATCGGAAATCTTGGCGGAGATGAACCTGAAGATATCTGGGAAGGTATAGATATTCCCTCAACAGTGAAAGATACATTTGAAGGGAGGGACACCGACTGGTTTCCATACCAGTCAAAGACAGTTAGTAAATCTATTCGTCAAGTGTTGTATACCACTCACAAAAATTGACTACAGATGTTTTACATGGACTACTTAGATAATCTTCCGCGGTTGAGAATTTCGGATGATCTGCTGAAAACAATCCTGTGGATAATGCACGAGTGTGGGACGCCTGGTGTCCCAACCTTCTCTGAGCTGCGAAGAGTCCAGGCACTCCTTGCAAAGCAAGTCGGAGTCCAGCCACAGCCCCATGTGTCGGTGGTTGGTAACCACTTTTATATGAACTCCCCTGCAAAATTACTATCATTGGTCAGTACATATGGTATCTTTACTTATGTTTGATGCTCACGGGACAATGATCCAGGATTGGGCCAATCCCCATGTGCGGCCATTGATGCAGCTGTATCCAGAGATTGCGGGTCCTGTACGTGAATGCTGGCAAGCGAGCAAGTGGGTGAATGAATCAACAGCAGACAATGACTCACCGATGTGGGCTGACTGGTTGAACTGGGCGAAAGTGCGTCGGCGATACTTCACAGATGAGATCGCACGGCTTGTGGATGGGAGATATATCTTGATCGTCAGGTGGGTTATGGTCAAGGGGGTTATGTCTGTTGAGGCCAAAAGGGTTGTGTGGAATGCCAAGGTATTGAAACATTTGAACGGGCAATACCTGTGACTCACGCAATTACAGTTAAAAAAATTTGCTATCTTTCATCAAGAGATTTGTTGCTTACCAGCAACCGAATTAGAGCGTAACATGCCCGAAATTATGAATGGGAATGGCAATATTGAAGATGATGGCAATCTTGAGGTCCCCTTCGTATGTGGATCAACGGAGTACGCAAGACCAAACCCCCTGCGATATATCAGCAAGGGAAAGCCAATGTTCCGAATTCGCTTGACAGCATGGAGCGACGATGTCTCTGGAAATGTGAGCAAGCAATATAATGCCCATACCAACATGTGCATCATGAATCTATGTATTCCTCACCAAACTTCTGCACAAGAATACTTTGTGCGATTCTGTGCAACCTCACAACATACATCATCGTCAGAACAATTTGTTGCACTGGTGGAAGACTTGTACGTTGTTATCAATTAGTGCAAGATGAAAGAGTTACTCACATTTTCTCGGCCATAGTAAAAAAGAAACATGGCACGAAGCATACGACTGCATGCTTCATACCAACATTTTATTCCAAGTCAGTCTTCACATGCTCCCGGCTGACAACCCACAACAATCGGAGACATCATCACATATTGGTGTGAAAGCGAACTATAATTCAAGGCGAGACAAAGTTGGTGGAAGCGAAAAAGACAAGGAAGAGGATCAAGTTTATCCGCAGTTGTATAAGGTGAATCATGAATCATTGACCTAGAATGCTGGAAAACTTACCAGGAGATAGGTTCCAAGAGGCCAGCTGCGTACAAGTGCTGAGACAACAAGGACAGTCCACGAACAGTTGAGGAAAGCACTGGATGGAAATCAGAGCATGTTAGCATTGTCTTATTCAGAAACGGGGACGAAAGACAAGTTATCGCAATTTTGGATCACTCAGCTGCTGAAGAAATCCAAAGAAATGAAGAGCGAATTGCTTGCGAGGGCCGGCATTCAAGGGAGGGAGCAGAGAAATGACCTCATGGCAAGGGTTAAAGACGAGCTGTGGACTTGGTTGACCAATCAGCCAGGACCAGACAACAAAGAAGCAGGTGGGTGACTTACCAGACATTCTATACATACCTTTCAACGAAATATCCAGCTGAAAATCCAGGCCTGGAACCTGGGAAGCACTTCAACGCACTACTGGGTGTCCCAGGTGAGCACAGTACCAGACTGGAACCAATAGAACTACTCACATTATTTGAGGGCTTGATGTTCACCAAGACACACCCGTTGAAATCCTACATACATACCTGCTTGGTAACGACAAGTATGTGTGGTTCGAGACTTGGAATCATTGGAGTAAGGAGGCCGAAACAACATTCTCACGTTGCCTCCAGTCTGCTTCCCTTGATGGCCTATCCATCAGCCCACCACGTGCACAGTATCTTACTCAATACAAGAATAATCTCATCGGCAGACACTTTCGTGTACTCCAGCAACTTTCAATATTTCAGCTCTATGGTCTGACTCACCCCAAAATTATTGGCCTATGGAGGGCAACTGGAGAGCTCGGCGCCCTGCTGTGGTATCCCGAAATTGATGATATGAATGCTTATCTGGTGCGTCTTATTTTGTTGTACTTGATCTACGGCTGATGCGACACAGGAGAATTTGCAGATCCTCATCAACAACCTGCTTGATGCATGGGGCCAATATGATGCACATCGCATCATCACAAAGGTAAAACTCCGTCTGTTACCTTATCTTGTTGAGGACATTCGCCGCTTTGGACCACCGATGCTATTTGCAACAGAAATCTTTGAGTCATATAACCACATTTTCCGGCTGTGCAGCATTCACTCCAACCATCATGCGCCGAGCTATGATATTGCAACCGATATGGCAGGATTTGAACGCCTTAAACACATGGTCAGTGGGGGGTTCTGGAAACAAGAGGACGGGACCATCACGCAAGCAGGAGGAGGTATTTCCAAGCTGTCCACACAGAACAATGATATCTTGCGTCGTCTGGGATGGAAGACCCAGCCTGAAGGCGTGGCAGGTATGTCTGAAGCTGCTTCATTATGTCATCATGCTCATCATACTCAGGTGCACTCAAGTCGTTTCCACTCAAAAATTGCCGGACTACCACAATGGAGGAGCTTCTTCAGGAGTTGAACATCACCAATCCCAAGTGTCTCGACAACAAGAAATGGGAATTTTGTCACAGCGTCACCTCCCGTTCAAAGGATGTGTGCAAGGAAGGCTCATGGATCTTCTTTGAAAACCGAGAGGTCGGTTTTCCAACATTCCTGGAGAATCCCAACTCAACTCGCTGTTTTAGCAACACAAAACATCTGCAGGTCGTATTCACTGTATCTTGAAGACCCCTTCCGCTTCACCTCAAATTGTCATCCGGGTTTACACCGTGTTGAGTGACCGAGATGAATTCTCTGGGATGCCCTTGTTGGTTCCGGCTGATGGCAGCCCCGCTGTCTCAGTTGAACCCAAGGTATAGTGCTCCTTATATTCACCTGCTGTCGCTGAATTAACAATATAACAGGACATATGGTTTATTTTTAATGCCCAGCATGATTGTCGCACAGCAAAATGCAAATTGTCCTCAGACTCAGGCGTATTCATCGAACAAGAGCGGATCAAGACGTCAAGAAAGGAGATTGTCATCAAGCATGAGACATCCGTGGATCGCTTCCTCATCAACACGCACTCTTTACACAATCCACACCTCCTTCGTCGTGCATTACCATACGCATTGACCAAACCTATACCGCTCTTCGAGAACCGGGACCAAATTCATAGGGATTGGGTGTTGAAAGCAAAGCGTACGATGAGCACGCATGGTAGTGTACGATAGGTAAAACACTTGCCTAGCTAGTGGAGACGGTGGTGAGCTTGAAACTTAGTAGTAGTTTGAGCTTGTGAGAGCGATTTAGAGAGCAGAGAAAGTTATCATAATTGGACGTATCTAAGGTCCTTATATACCATAGAGAGTCCAGGGTATCTACATACTACATACTACGCTGACAAGCACATCGACAGATGCAGAATGAACGCAAGTGGAGAACTGTCAGCTACTCTATTGGTCTAATAATAAGTAGCATAATGGAAGCGTGCAGGTATTCATTCCGCACAACCTCGTGTGATCAATGCTTCTATTGTCAACGTATGGCAAGAGCAAATGATCCGGTCTGGGCGCCCGTGACGGCGCTTATGCTGTCACGTGATGTGACATGTGACGAGAGCATGACTAGCGCTAATGCTGCTTTGTCAACATTGGGCATCTGCCCTGCGCATCTCAGGTGAAACTAGGCGTGCTACCACTCGAGCAAAGGCCTCCCAGACAAGGAGGGCCAATGAACAGTTGCGGTCGGGGGGAAGGATGAATTGAGACGGCAATAGTAACACAGATCAACACCACATGCAAACCTTCATCAATTTGCGCAACCCGTTCGGCTCGCGAATGAGCCAAGTACAGGAGGTACTCGCAGGAGGTATTTGGTTGGCCCAGCGCGAAAATGAGGGAGGGTGCGACGTGTTAAAAGTAAAGGGTGTACAGGTCATGATTATACCCATGTGAATATGTGAATAGTTGTAGCCCCTCATTTGGGGTAGACCCGTAATATCCAGGACAATACAATTTCGTTAGCTCTGAGCTATGGACGGGAGCTCCGGTACCTACGGGAACCGGAAAGTATTGTGGAGATATGTGTCCCGTGGGATACCGTCACTGGGATATCGTAGGATATCCTAACCGCGTTGGGTGTGTAGTTACAGAAAAATCATTATAAGATATCGTCACCAGGCACCTTCGATTCTGTGGCAAGGGAGCGAACAACTCAGAACGAACGCTGTTCCCTATACATTTCAGATGATCGTGTAGCCCAGAGGTAAGGAAATACCCGGCCGAGTTTTGTATGAGGCGCCACCGGATACTGCTACCGGACCGGTTCTGTCAAGGCGCTTGGGGATATGAAAATAGGAAAACGGGTGTTTCAAGTCCATACCGCCGTTTTCGTGTACCGCCAGGTCTCGAAGTTCACAATCCTCAGCCTCGCAGTGGGCTTCTCAGTTACATTACTTGGTAAGATCCCCCCTCCCCGTTTGATATAGGCAGTACCCATTCTCTTCTACACGCTCGAAACCTTATTGCACTTAAGGTTTAGTTAAACCCCGGAAATGTCCTAAGAACTCCAACATCAGTTGGAACACGTACGGAAGTGGAAAATCAAGTTCGACGCGATGGCTGACCCTCGGCGGGTTCCCAAGGATTTCGCTATCAGAGGGAAATCAAAGATACTGGTTCTTCAAGAATACTTCGCTGCCGAGAGACATACCCCATTGCCTGGCGAGGAGGAACGCCTGTCCAATGGGTTGAGGATACCATAAAAGTCCTCCGAGCGACGCTACTCCGTGGTGGCATAGACTTGCCTTTATCAGGGCTCGAAATCCAAACTAGGATTCGATCCCCCTCCCCTACTTGAGAATACCCCAAGTGTTCCAATATTGTCCACCAACCAAGGCCCTCTGCAATCCACTTCATTTAACCTCCAATGTCTCTTCGAAGTCTATTTCTGTCGCTTCTGGGCCGACCCGTGAGCACCTAGGCAATCGTGGCGCTGAGTGGCCTATCGTGGCGCGTCGAATTCTAATTATGAGCGCTTCATTGCGCTTGGGTACCCAAGACTGAAGATCGTATTGATATGAGGCTTCGGGAGATGGTCAATGTCTGTGACGAAGTGCATTGGGCGAAGATTAAAGTTTTGATCTCATGGGTAGCCACCATGCCGTGGAACCGATTGTGGATACCCCCGCTGTGGGCGCAGGTTTTTGCCTTGAAGGCGATTGGGTCGGGGGAGTGGGTGCCATGTTTAAGTACTGGACAGTGGTGTGGAGTCTATACTAGGGGCTTCTCCCCTGGGTGAGAACCGAAACCGTTGAAATCGATAGAGAGATGGAGCATATGAGAAGTCGATCACATCTTATTCCGTGTCATCGACGCACATCGCCGATGCTTCTCTCCCCCCTCCTGCTTCACACTCCCAAGCACTTGACCTACCCTTCCAGGTGCGTGAGGTCCCGTAGCAACGGAAAAATAAATAAACGAACGACATGAGACAGGCGATAGGTATCTGCCGCCCGATTTTCGCGTATGTTTTGGTTGAAGGGAAGGACTGATATGACAACATTTCACCGCGCGGGCGCTCTACGGGCCGCACAACAACCGTCCAATAGAGGAGTGGTTGTAGAACACCTTCCAATATGCTCCTATAGGCGGAGCCGAGGAGAACAGTCGTCCAATTTATTTCACTTGAAAAAATTCGACCAGTGGACAGGTTGACTCCACGCAGGACGAAAGGACCCTTTGCCTCCTCCCAAAATGACCAAGATTGGAACGAACGACAGCTCGTGCGAGAATGCACTACTGAGATCTCTCTGTGAGACTAGCCACCACGACGGAGTCGCTCGAGTCTTTCGCCTCACAATATTATCAAACAGGCAGAAGCGTGCGACGGTGCGAAGATATTGACAATGATGGACTTCTTGTAAAGTTGTTGGTGGGCCTTGGGGCCGCAATATCTTCGGATTCTCTTAAGCCTGATGTGATGCCTCTACGAGTCGGATATGTCTTCGTGGCAGCATCGTAGACCCCCGAAACCATTACTGTACAGAGGGGTAAGATCTGAACGTTCTGAACCCTAATTCCATTAGCACATACCCGAAACTCCAGTGTTCATTGACCCAACGTTCTAGTTCTCTTCGGTGCTTTTCGGGTTTACTCGAGGATCATAGGAAACGCTCCTATCGTTCCCATGTAATTATATGAATGCGGCCAGTCAAGGCTTCCTGGACCAATAGAAAGACCATCGCTCAGCCTTTTTCAGTTGATGTGATAAAAAACGTGTAAATATACGTAGCACCAAGCGTCCTCCGTCGCCGAACCCCCCAAGCAGAGAGATCAACTAATTCACAGATTGTCATTCGCGCGCTCACCCATCCCCTGTAGGCGGTACTTAATACCTCAGGAGGCGTAGGGGTGACGGGGAGCAACCAATAAGTCGGTTACGGAAGGAAACATGCAATCGCAGAGTCACATTCCGAAGTTTTCACTAACCAAACTTCGTGTGGTTGTAGATCTATAGGATAGGAATTGATGTTCGGATACGTCAAGTTCTACTCCCCAAAATTATATTAGTACGATCGTTAATGAGTAATACTTACGACAAAGGATCGCTTTTTAGGATTGGCACCTGCAGGGTGGGTGTCAGGGTTCTTCATGTCCGGACGCATGGTTAGGCAGAGTTGGGCTGGCGGTGGAATAAGGTTTGATATCGGCAAAGCCCTTGTTCCCAGAACGGAAACGACTTGCGCTTTCCAGAAGCAAAACTCCGTGTCCTCAGAACCTTACTTACAGGTGCACTAGAAACGAGGAGGGAACCGAATAGCGCAGACAATGCCACCCCACGTTTGTGATCTGATCATCAGCACCATACAGTCGGAACCTCCTCAGAGATGATTTCGCTGAATCTCAACGGTGGCCAGCCAAGAATACTTATGCACCATCAGAACTACTAGCAAGGAAGAGATACTATGCTAGTTCTGCCTTGACCCCTAAATTTTTCGTGAGATTGAAGAGCCATGGGTAAGAATGCTTGACATTACTTTAGAATAGCTGGTCTGGCATTTATGAATTCATAAATTGGTTTAGCGGAGATACTTATCCCATTGTCGTTCGAGTACCAGAAAGTACATGGTATGTTTGTATTACGTAATAGTCTTCTGCAGGGGTGTTGAACCTAACATAAATGTTGGATCATTGCCTACCATCATCCCAGCGCGGAGAGTGAAGTAAATCTTGAGCTAGTGCTCTGCAGCGCACAGACGGTGTTTACGATGAAGGGCCTCAGAGCCCCTCCCAGTGATCCACCGTCCCTATCTCCTAAGTCAATCATGTTCACGGACCTGCCGATCCGGTGATTGTAGTCAATGGGAGTAATGGGGTTTGTCTTCTCTCTGACCTCAGTCCTTCCTATAGTAATCGGTAGCTTATCAGATCATGATTCAGATCATAATTTAACCTGTTGTGATACCACATCTGAATGCTGAATTTTAAACACATGGAGAGCCCGAGTAATGGGCGCTATCGTTCTCGAAGTTATCATTCATAAGAATGATATTTCTATACCATTTCTTCTCTGTAAACCGAAAGCCCGAGGCCACCAAGTCCGCGCCCAATTGATCCCGCGTCATGAGGTTGGGTATGTTATACGATATGCCGTTTCCCTCTTCCCGAGTCGGAATCTAATCTTTTTCGTGATTGAACCGACTATCGAAGGGTCTGTGGCTAATTCTGGCGAGAGACCCTCACTGTCTACGCAGCGGTCAAAGGGCCTGGTTCATTATACCTCCTCGGTGTCCTCGATCCCAAGCTATTTTTGATCGCAAAAACGACATTACTTGCAAAAATCCCGGGGCCCGAATTACAGGATCCGAGATGCTGGCGAAGGGTTTCTGACAGAAGTGTCCAGAAGACTGAGGATTGAAGTCATAGTGTTATGTTATTGTGGTCCCTTCAGACCTCGAATGTAATCTCGATATGGGAGGACTCCACCTCACCAAAGGGATATTCAATGTGAACTGGGAGGGGCTTAGAGTCGATTTTTTGAGATAAGACGTCATGGCTGGATACCCTGTGGCGACACTTGAAGATAGACCAGGAACTTTGTATAGGGTGTATTGAGTCAAACATGAGGCCAGGAATTGCTGACCCAAGGTGTGTCAACGCTGACGGAACTTTAGCCTGCAACCAAAATCCCACCTTCTGGTCCTTCCTTGAGTAGGATAGTCCACACATCGGGACGCCGGAACCGGATGTATTTCTCGTCGAAGCTGTGAGAGTGCCAGACTTTGATTGATGCTGATGGTGAAAATTAGAGTGGATAATGGAGGCGACGTGCCTATCAACGAACAACTGTCACTCTTTCTATTGACGATGACTCTGAGGAAGGGTTTTCTCACCTGTCCTCCCGGGCACTCCGCTCATGGTGAGAAGGATCTTGGCCATGTGCAATTCGATCTTATCTGATGTCCACGGTGTTGGGGAGATATGGACGACACAACGCGTAACTATATTGGGAAGAAAAAACACGAGGCTCGCACTGATCTCGAGATTCTGGAGGATTTAGAGGGACACCTTTATTCTCGTTGAGGAGCCAAATTCACAAGATAGCGAATCTGTATTATTCAGTGATTAAAATTGGCATTCGGGTAAGCAACCATATCATCATTTTGTGAGAACCACTTCAACGGAGCCGACATGGGTCGTTCTGAGTGAGCATTCTGTAACCCAGGCAGCGAGAGATTGGTTTGTGTGAGAGCGCCCGACTGATGATGAGTCAGCAATGAGGTCACGCGGAGGCGGACGAGCGCGCCGAGCGCAAGTCAACGTGCAGAGAGGCTAGTGGCCAGCGCCTCTGTTAGTGCGGTAAAAGTTAGCCGTAATAATACCCCGCCCTCGGTGACCCTTTTTTCTCTAGGCTCTCACTGCTATTATTCCTGTCATTCAGCTATGGCAGCTCACCCCCCTGCCAATTCCGAAACGCTGCATGCAGCGGAAGACACTCCTTTATCAACTGACAATCTTTCAGAAATCCCATCTCTAGAGTCGGATACATCACCACGCGGATCGAAATTTCCCTCGCCAGCTGGCTCCTCGTCTGTGCACTCGGACGTGGATAAAGAAGCCGCGCACGATGACCCGAAGCCGGTGGACCACAGGACGAAGAAACGGCTTCCGATCCGGATACTGTATGCTCTGATGCTCCTTGTGGTTGTTGCGCTCGCTGTGGTCCTTCCGGTGTATTTTACTGTTATTAAGCCAAATCGCCACTCTGATCGGTCAGCTCCTGGGCAAGGTTCTGGCGACGCAGACGATGGCACGCACAACACCTCGCCCGCCGGCCCCACCGAAGGAGGGGATGGT
>QFDT01001334.1:0-21707 GCA_003315915.1 Macrolepiota dolichaula
TGGATGATGAAGACCCAGAACCCCTTTCTGAGGACTTCAACATCAACAGCGCGACTATCAAAGACCTTTCTGATTCTACGCCTGTTGAAACAAAGGCTATAGCACAGATCAATGATGTGCAGAAGGAATCCAGGAAGCCGACGGGCTCCAAAAAGCTTAAAGGAAGGGCTCAGATGGATTTTCCCGAGGGACTGTAGAGGATAACATCTGCGATCTACAGTCAGGGAGTAGTGTACCCAATGTTGGCTCAGATAGTTCTGAAGTAGTACTGGAATCTTGTGTAATCAATACATCGCGCAACAAGAATTCTTCTTTTAAAATTCCAGTTACACTATGGGTATACGGCACAAAAGTGCAGACCGAGGCTTTAGTTGATTCAGGAGCCACAGCAAACTTCATTGACAGAGAGTTTGTCAAACGAAAGAACCTGGCTACTAATAAATTGGCATCTCCATATAGAGTTATTAATGCGGATGGAACTCCAAATCAAGCTGGACAAATCAACGAATATGTCTGTGCCTATGTTGAGATTGGTGCTCACAAGTCCACACACTATCTTTTTGTTACTCAACTTGGGAGCAAAGATATGATAATTGGATACTCATACTTGCATAAACACAATCCTGCTATCGATTGGCACAAAGGGGAATGGGAGTTCACCAGGTGCCCGGATACATGTACCAATAAAGCCCGTAAAACACGAGATATAGAAGCTGGTGCCAACGAGCTTCAACTCGATCCAGATAATCCATGGGATACTTCATTGGACGACTTAGATGATGAAGACATGGATAATCCACATATCAATTGGGTTGATACAAGCAACCCTCATGACCACCAACAAGCTATGGTGATAGCGTCTATGTTTGACAAAGACATAGATGAGGAGCTCGATGACGAGGACACACGAAACTGGAAAGAACATGTACCAGGATGGTTACGTGACTTTGGTGATGTGTTTTCAAAGGTCAAATCAGAGCGTATGCCAACTAGAAAGGAGTATGATCATGGAATTGAGTTTGAGGAAGGTGCAATGCTTCCCAAGCCAGCCAAAGTCTATCCCTTGGCACCAAAAAAGAAGAATTCTCTTGATGAATGGATTGATGAAGAACTTTGCAAAGGTTATATACAGCCTTCTACAAGTCCTATTGCTGCACCATTTTTCTTTGTCAAAAAGAAAGATGGCAGCCTGCGACCAGTTATGGATTACCAAACCCTTGACAATATCACTGTCAAGAATCACTATTCTATTCCAAGAATCTCTGACTTGATTGAGTCACTCAGTCAAGCATCAATTTTTACTAAGATTGACCTCAGATGGGGGTATAATAATGTCCATATTAAAGAGGGAGATGAGTGGAAAACAGCTTTTATTACAAGACGTGGATTATTTAAGGCAAAAGTCATGTACTTTGGATTTTCCAATGCACCAGCCATCTTTCAAAGTACAATGAATAATATACTTGGTGATTTGATTTGTAATGGACAAGTCATGATGTACTTGGATGATATCCTTATATTTGGGAATGACCAGAAGGAACACAGAAAAATTGTTAAAGAAGTGCTGAAAAGGCTTCAAGACAATGATCTATTTGCTAAGGCAGAGAAGTGTTCCTTTGAACAGACAAGTATGAAATATCTTGGCATGGTCATTTCTCATAATCAGGTTGAAATGGATGAAGAAAAGGTTAAAGGAGTTCTTGAGTGGCCAATATCTACAAAGGTTAAACATGTCCAGGCATTTATTGGATTTGCAAATTACTATCACAGGTTTATCAAAGACTTTGCCAAGATTGTCAAGCCACTCACAAATCTGACTAAGAAAAACCAAGCATGGGTATGAGAAGGAGAGCAACAAAGTGCTTTTGAGGCGCTGAAAGAGGCCTTCACAACAGCTCCTATCCTGTTATGGTTCAGCGGGCTCCTAGACCTAAGTTAGGAGGCGCCTAGCTAATTTAGGACTGAGATCCTTAACCAGCCTGCTAATAGGTGAATTGGCAAAGTGACAATACCAAAGTATAGCCAGCAACCAATAGCGTTGAAGCGTCGCAGCTATGGGTCCTTAACTTCAGAGGATTAGAAGTTAAAGTCAACCAATCTTGGATTAGACGGGTAACAGTTAAGTTACAACAGAAGAGAATCAAAAACTTGAAGTTTTTGATCCTGTAATCTACGCCTATTTATGCAAGTCCAGAGGCCGTCTGTGTACTACTGTATATACGAGTCATAAGTGTTTGTTCGAGTCATTGATTGAAAGAGAGAAACTACTAGTACACTACAGAGCGTCCAGTGAGTCAGTCTGTATCTAAATTGTAGTCCATGATCTACTATAACGTTCTATCTACTCCAAGTCATCATTCTCTGAGACAGTAGAACGTTTGGACGAGGTGGGGAAACCCGTGGAGGACTCCTGAGGTGTAGGCGCTGCGAAGGAGGACAAGGAAGCCAAGGAGGATGAGGAAGCCGAGGAGGACGAGGAAGCCAAGGAGGATGAGGAAGCCGAGGAGGACGAGGATGAGGACGAGAGATCATAGGGAACAATCTCCAAGGACATCTCCTGGTAATAGGAGGCAATAGCACAAAGTAGTACATCTTCTGAAGAGTCAGAAGAAGCATTGGACACGTCGTTGAACAGCCAAGGCTGCAATGGATAGTGATGGCCGTATTCTCCTGACTCAATGAGCGCAGCAAGAACTCCAGGAAGTTCCTGCTCATCATAGAACATGTAAGGATGTCACCAGGTTGTACAATTATCCGTGACTGGATAGGGGCGCCATCCATTCTCAATGGCTGCCATCCAGCACATTGGATACATGCTAAGGACTTCGCTGTCTCCAATTATGTGGCAGTGTTATGTCCGAAACAATTTCGATTGTGAATCCATCACAGGAGCTAGGAATAGCACTAGTTACGGCACCAGTAACATTAAAGAACCCTCACTAGGGAAGATATAGTACCTAGCTATGAAACTCACTAGAGATCAGTCATTAGTACCCTTTACCGGAAAAGTGTACGGTATCGAGGAATAATACTATCAGCTTCGGACGAACATACCCCTAGCTGCAGGTCTATATAGTGAGCGGAGCCTCGCTAGCATGTTGAAGTGTCTCGCTATGACTATCTATAGCGCCCCGGATCAGTAGATCAATGGATCACTAAGGCGAATGGGCCTTGAGGTCTAGTGAGCATGACCCTATTCACCCGAGACGGCTAGCGACGTCAGTTCATTTAGAATCTACAGTTCACCGAGACCAGTTCGCGATATAACGCTCTAGCTACGGCCCAATCCTATTGATTAGTCAGTGCACAGCCACGTTAGTTAGCCCCCCCCAGAATTGAACCGAGACACGCATCGGAAGGACCGGCTAGCGAGGAGATACCTCGCGAGCGATTGGGCTCGTGAGGCACTGCAAACTGTCCAAAGTACCAATAGCCAGGTGTCAGCGAGTTACCGATCATTCAATAGCTGCCGGCTGTACCTTGGGATAAAGATAATAATTAGGTAGGCATGTCTGCCTGACGTCATACGCTACCGACCCTAGTTACCGACAGATGTAGCTAGGTATTATCGCTTGCAAGAGCACCATCCATACAGACACCCATCAGGGATAACTAGATAGGCCTCCGATTGGCCTAGCGAACCCTCAACCCAGGTTATAGGGTAGCTAGCGGAGGTCTGACAAACTGATAAATCCGATATTCTACTACTTCTTTATTTGTAATCTAGTTAGTCTTGCAATGTATAAATACCCCTCGCTAGTGAGTGCGTTGGACAAGCAATCTTGCCAGCTCGTCTAGTGATAGATCATATATAAGTGATTTATTAAGTGACCTGTCTAGTGTGAATTGAGATTTAGCTTTGGTCAGTGGAGACCTCAGATTAAGGAAGTGAGATTAGATTAACGAGAATTCCTATAGATTGGATATAGCGAGTTGGTCAACAAACAATCACTAGTGTTCTCATCGCATCTTGTATCAAGAGGGTACAAGTCGGTATGCTCACTAGATCGGGAGGGTATAACCACAGTGCAGCTAGCTACTGGCCTGTTAACTATCCTCGCGAATCCTTTATCTTGGTATCTATAGTGACGTAGCCATCATTTAGGATTCGAAGTTATATTTTAATTAAACAACCTTATCCGTCGTTGTCTAGTGACCACCCTGTTAGTGAGCCCCCACTCACTAGCTACCAAAACCACTAGTGAGATATCTCGCTAGCTAACACCACCCTCCACCCCTATCTACCTACTTGATTATCTCCCCTTCAAAACTTGTTCACGAGCACTAGCGGTTAGTAGTGGTGAACTTAGTGACCCATTGCAACTTATAGTGATTTTGTATTGATTTCACTTCTACTACCTAACTAGCACATTAGTGGTAGGGAGCCGCATGCATAGCTTGTTGTAGAACTGCATTAAGCTCATCACAATTGTAGACAGGGGGAAGAGGCGTGAGCCTGTAATTGGAGGTGTGCCCAGAGATGACTCTGAGAAGGTTCTGGCTCTCAGGAACTAGGATGTGAGTCCCTGGGTCCATAACAAATATTGCCTACGATGCATCCTCAGCAATTGGTTTCACTTCCCTCACTAATTATGTCATCACTCCCCCTCCTGCTCCTTCTCCTGCTCCCCAGGTCTCCCCTCCTTTGTTCTCTGCTCCTCTCTTTAATCACATCAGTCCCAGGGCTTTCATTAAATATTCCAAGAGCCCTGAAGCACTTGCTAGAGAGAGAGCACTCAAATACTACAAGAAGAGGATGGAACAAAAGTATAGTGCTCATCCTGGGAGCATCTAATTCTTTAGCAATGAGCCTGACCTCCTACCTGTGGTTGAGGAACCTCTGGCTCAATCTTCTACTGAGAAGGAATGGGAGATGGACTTAGACATCCTCTCTACCCCAATTGTCAAGCTCCCTGGTTCACAGGTTAGAGACGATAATGAAATATCTCTGGAAGAAGAAAATAATGACATGGGTCTCATTGAACCCATTGGGTATGTGCTGAATTATGTTCACACATCTAATTCTAACCATGAATTACAGAATTGCAGACCTTTAAGTGTCACTTCTAGTAGTATTCCTGTAGCATACAATGCTATAGCTGGTCCTAGTCCTGCAAAGGATTTATCAATGATAACTTTATCGCTTGGACCTCAATATGTGAACTTACACAAATGTGAGAAAGCTTTATGTGCTCACTGTAAAGGAAAAGGCTCTCAATATAAGAACGCCACTTGGATACTTGACTCAGGTGCCTCATCACACTTCACTCCTTTTAGGAATGATTTTGTTGATCTCCAATTCAGAGAATTTGGCATAATTCAAACAGCCAATAAGAACGCCCTTTTATATATCTCAGGGCGAGGCACAGTTCTAATGGAACATGAGATCCAAGATCATTGCTCTGGTGCCATCAAGACAGCCACTTCTAAGTTGTGGCCTGTATATCTTGTAAATGGCATGCACAATCGCTTGCTCTCAGCTGGACAATTACACCAGTCTGGGTTATATAGCCAAGCTGATCAATACAGCACAGTATTTTGTGATAAGGCTGGAAATGCAGTACTGAGCACTCACCCTCGCTCAATGTTCCAATCATCTATTCAGGTGGTTAGTGTTACGACCTTCCTAAGTGATCAACTCAGGTTGCAACAAGTGATGAAGACTTGAGGGCGATGAGAGAGAGGAGAAGGGGAAACAACAAGTTGGTAAAGCGTAGGGGATACATCCGAGTATCTAGGTGTATATATACTACTGGGGTGTTCCTACTGGAGAGTCAATAACGGCGGCTGAGTAAGTATGACATAGTGGCTGAGTGAGCAATATAGGGGTCGCAGATAGAGAAGTAACGGGTCCATGACAAGCGGGGCGCTGATAGGAATGAATGGATATTATGGTACACGATAGCCCCAAGGGAATATAACATTACCCCCTTTTTATGCTCTGTGTCCACACAGTTACCCAACAATGAAACGCGCGAGGTCTTTCTTGGTGGGTCCAGCATAGAACTTGTCGTCGGCAGTGCTGTGTGCGATGAATAATTTGGCATGGTCCGGTCCTCCTGCGAACATGGCAATCTTAATGCCTTTCATGGTGCCCCAGGTGTTGGGTTTGTCAATGAGTAGGGTGGCGAGGATGTGGTCGATGTATTGCTTATCAAGTTCTCCGTTGTCGAGGAGTGTGGTGAATGTGCTGGGGAACTCCCATTCCCTAACTTCCTTCGGTCCTACTCGTTCCGGTGCGGTCAGGAAGGAGAGCATGTTCTCGACTTCCAGGGCGATGGCAGGGATGCATCGGTTTTCTTCTTCGCCTTCTCTCGCTTCTCTTTCCTCTCTATCCGTTTTGCCTGTCCTCTTGGCCTTCCTGCTTTCGAGCGGGTATGGGTCTGTACCCATGAGGAGTTGTGCTAGCTTGACGGCTCCTTCTTCTTTGTCATTTCCGTCGTAATGTACGAGGACTAGTACCTCGGATAGTATGGAGCATAGGGATAGTAATTTCCCTCCAATGTCGGCGTCGATGAAATCCTCTAGATCGACCTGTATATCCTCCACATGGTCAATGGCTTGGTTGTGTCTTTTCTGTCCCCGGGTGGCTGCTTGGATTCGTGGTGAGATTGCTGTTAAGACCAACTGTGCGTCCTTCATTGCCGATTTCGCTGCCGATACTGCTTTCTGTATATTGGAGATGTCGTTGACGCAGCCCAGCATTTCGTCGATGGATGCTCCTTTCCTGTGTTCCGTGATCATCTGGGTGACCGATGAGGTGACTTCGTCCATGGTAACGTCTCGTGTGATGGAGTTGTGGGCTTGGGGTTCCTCCGTGTTGAGGAGCGAAGCGACGGATTGGCGGTTTTCAGTAGGCGACATGGTTGAGAGAGTGCGGTTGATGATGGATTTTGACGATTTCTGCCCCCTTTTTAAAGATTTTCCTTGCTCCACAAGGGATTTCTTGTAAGTCTCCAGCACTTCTTGTGCATTTCCTAATGAGGATGCGGGTATCCATGAGTCATGTTCATCCCCATAGCCCTTCCAGTGGACTAGGTACTGCGTTCCTCTACCCCTTTTTCGTTCTCCTCGGATTTCTTCTACTTCGTATTCTTCTTCTTCTCCGATTAGTACTGGTGGCGGTGGTGTTGGCATTTCTTGTCCCATGTAATTCGGTGTCCGGTGTGGCGTTAGCAGCGATTCATTGAATACGTTGTGTATGATCCAGTCTTTTGGCAGCTTTAGTCTGTAAGCTGATACTCCTATTCGCTCGGTGATTTGGAATGGTCCGTATCGTCGGTTGTTTAGCTTCTCCATGGGCCTGTTGGTCTTGATGTTCGTCCCTTCGAGCCATACCCATTGTCCTATTGATAGTTCTCGCTGTTTTCCTCGTCTCCGGTCATGGTTTCATTTTGTTTCATCCCCTTTTGCTGTTAGGTGCTCCAATACTTCCCTTCTGATCGCACTTAGGCTTCGGACGAATTCGTCTACCGCAGGTGTTTCTGGGTCTGCAGTCAGGTTTCCTTTCCAGGGGTGTCTTCCATAATTGATGTAGAATGGAGAGTGTCCGGTGGTGCTGTGTTGTTTGTCGTTGTACTGGAACTCTGCTGTTGCTAACCAGTCGGCCCAGTCGTTCTGTCGGTAGTTCACGTAGTGTCGGAGGAATGCTTCTACTTCTTGGTTGATGCGTTCTGTCTGTCCATCTGTCTGAGGGTGGTACGCTGTGGATAGTCTTCTATTGATTCCTAGGGCCTTGCACAGGTTTTCCATGAATTTAGCTGCGAATTGTGGCCCTCTGTCGCTGATGATTACCCTTGGGATGCCATGTAGTTTCCAGATATGGTCCCTGTATATTTCTGCTAGGCCCTTTGAGCTCAGGGTCGTTGTGGTTGTGATAAGTCGGATCATCTTGGAGAACCTGTCAACTACTACCAGGATTGCGTCTGCTCCTTTGGACATTGGTAGTGGTCCGATCATGTCGACTGTGATTTCGGTCCATGGTCCTTCAGCCGGGGGTATGGGATGTAGCGGGGATGTTTTCTTGTGGCGTAGTATCTTGTTCCTTTGGCAGCTATCGCATCCCTCTATAAATTTCTGTACGTCTCCCTTCATCGTGTTCCAATAGTATGACCTCTTGAGGAGGTCAAGCATCCTCTTTTGTCCTGGGTGTCCAACGTCGGGTGGGTTGTGGTGTTCTGCAAGGATCTTTTCTTGGAGCTTTGCATCTGTGGGTATGCATATGCGATCGTCCCGGTAGGTTATTCCGTCCGTGGTAATCGTGTGCTTTGGTTCTTCTTTTAGCCATTTGTATACTTGTCCGTCAAGTCGTCCATTCCTTATTTCCGTGCTCCATTCTTCTTTTGGGGTAATCCGGTAGTTCTCGGTTCGGAAAATTCGTATGGGTGGTGTCAGGTGCTCGTTACTGGTTCTTCTGATGAATAGGGATTCCTTCAGTATGGTGACCTTTGGTTCGGGTTCTTCGTCTCCTTGTGTCCTCCTGGATAGGATGTCTGCCTTGGTGTTTGTCTTTCCCGGTATGTGTCGGAGCGTGAAGTCGTAGTCTTGTAGTCTGAGGTACCATCGGGCTTGTCGTCCGTTGAGTTTTTGCGGTTCCTTGTAGTACTTCAGGTTTTCGTGGTCCGTCCAGATCTCAAATGGTTCCTTGGCTTCCAGTAGGTACTGTCTCCATCTTTTGAGACCTTCCATGATGGCAAGTAATTCCTTGTCGTAGATTTCGTAGTTTCTTTCTGCCGGGTTCATGGTTCTAGACATGAACGCTATTGGGTGCCACTTGTCATGTTGAAGTTGGGAGAGTACTCCCCCTATCGCGTATCCCGATGCATCTACTTCCATCCTGAACTGCCCTTCGTCTTGTGGTAGTGCCAGTACTGGTTCTTCCATTATCCTTTTCTTGAGTTCTTCGAACGCCTGTTGTTGTTCTTTCTCCCACATCCATCCCGCGTTGCCCTTGACCTTGTGTAGCGGTGCTGCGATTGCGCTGAATCCCTTGATGAATCTTCGGTAAAAGTTTGCGAAACCTAGGAACGATTCTACTCCTTTGACGTTTGTTGGGGTTGGCCAGTTTCGTACTGCTTCTATTTTCTCCCCCTCCATCTTCACCTTGCCATCTCCCACAATGGCTCCCAGGATTGGTATCTCCATTGCGTCGAACATGCACTTCGTCCTTTTGAAGTACAGGTTGTGTTTTTCGGCTATTTCCAGAAACCTGCAAGTGCGTTCTGCCAGTTCTTCCTTCGTCTTCCCAGGTATCACAAAGTCGTCCATGTAGTTGATTAAAATACCCTCCTGTAGCAACTGTCTGAACATGCAGTTCATCATCCGTTGAAATGTTCCTGGGGAGTTGCACATTCCAAAGAACATGACCGTTGGTTCGAATAAACCTTCGTTTGTGACAAATGCCGCTTTCCACTCGTGCCCTTCCTTTATCCTGACGTTGTTATATCCCCATATGATGTCCAGCTTGTTGAAGTATTTTGCGTCCTTCAGTTTGTCGATCACTTCTTCTATTAGGGGCAGTGGTGTCTTGTCCTTGATCGTGTGTTGGTTCAGCTTCCTGTAGTCCTGACATAACCTCTTGCTGCCATCCTTCTTGGGTATAAAGAAACATGGCGCTGCATACGGGGATTTGGATGGTCTGATGTGTCCTGAGGCGAGGTTTTCCTTCACAAAATCTCGGAGTTCTTCTTTTTCCTTGACTGTCATGGGGTACACTTTGGCGTTCATATCTTTGGGTGCTGTTTCCATCAGGTTGATTTCGTGATCCCATTCGCTTGGTGTCAGTAGTTTGTCGAAGTTCTTTTTGTTGAATAGGTGGGTGAATCGTCGTAGGTAATGTGGTAGATCTTCTGCTTTTGTGGGGTCGGTAGTCTTCTCGATGTCTTCTTCGGCTTCTTCTGTCTTTGTCGCTCAATTGCGGGTTTCCCATCTTCCGTGTTGTATCCTGCATCCTTCCGGGCATCTGGTGAAATTGATCTGTCCGGCCTTCCAATCTATTTCCGGATTGTGTGTCATGATCCAATCATGACCTAAGAATAGTTCCGCTGATTGTATGTCCGATATTTGTGCCTCCATATGTTCTGTGTGGTTTCCAATCGCCATCTCAAATATGGCTTTCTCCGTGACCAGGTTTTGGGTTGTTCCATCTGCGTTGTACACCATCCTCGGGTTTTCCAGCGGCGTTGTGGGTAGTTGTAATTCCTTTGCCGTTTGCCTGCCAATGCATGTGTCTGTGCATCCCGTGTCGATGATGGCCTCGACCTTCTTCATTCCTGCCTTGGTCGTTATTGTTGGTTTAATCAGAAGTTCTCGTGCTCCTTTTCTTCTTTGTGGGATAATGTATGATTTAGAAGAAAAGTTAGATACATGGGGTCTCAATTTCGCACTTAATCGGACCCTTCGACAAAACCCTGCTCGCTTTCTTCTTCGTCATTCTCTATTCCCCTGTTCTGGGATTTCTTTGGTGCCCTGCAATTCCTGGCGATGTGTCCTTCTTTCCCGCAGTTGAAGCATCCTCCTCTTTTCTTCCTCAGCTTCCTGCATTCCTTTGCGATGTGTCCGTTGATGCTGCAGTTGTAGCATTTGGGCCCTCTGGATTCTTGTTGTCCTATCTCCATGGGTTGGCCCATCCCTCCGTAAGTGACGCCAGATGTGGTGTGTCTGTCTCTAGACTCTGTTGACTCGTATCCTTTCCCAACTGATAATATCGCTTTGACCCATTCGTCGTAGGTGTGGGGCATTCCTTCTGCCGGATATCCTAATATAGTCTTGATTATGTCCGGGCGTACGTTCCTTTTGAGAAGGAAAAGTGTGTGTGCGTTGTCTGTGCGGGCTTTGATCTTGAGTACCCTGAATTCTACAAGGTAGTCGGCGGTGTTCTTGTTCCTTTGCTTGAACGTCTCGATCTTCCATTCCGCTTCTGGTTGTTCCATGTGGTCTCCAAATGTGGATACCATCTCTTTCACGAATTCATCCCAATTGATTGTGTCGTCCTCCTAAGTTTCATCGAGGCGAATTGTCCTGCTGTTCCTCCTCTGAGGCGTGCCAATACTGCTGTGGCCTTGTCGTCGGCCCCTTCAATTCTGTTGAACTTTAAAAATAGCAAGGTGGCTCTCCACCAATCTTCGAATTTATTTCTGGTTCCATCAAAGAACCCTGGCTCCGGTACGAGCAATTTTCCGTGGCCTACTACGGGCGCTGCTGGTGCTATTTCTTGGTCGGACATTTCTTCACTGTCTGTGTCTTCGCTTTCTGTGTCATCACTTTCTGTGTCTGGTGGTTCGTCGGCGTTGTCGTCGTCCTGTAATTCTTCGTCTGAGAATTCTTCCTCGGTGGTTTCTTCTTCCGATGAGGTCTCTTCTTCAGAGGTAGTCTCCTCTGCTAATGCTGGTGTCGGTTCTCTGGTCCTGTCTCTAGAAGCAGGTCCACTAAGGCTCATACACAATGGCCTTCTTCTGCAAGGTGAGTTGTAGACGCTTTACCAAATGTTACGACCTTCCTAAGTGATCAACTCAGGTTGCAACAAGTGATGAAGACTTGAGGGCGATGAGAGAGAGGAGAAGGGGAAACAACAAGTTGGTAAAGCGTAGGGGATACATCCGAGTATCTAGGTGTATATATACTACTGGGGTGTTCCTACTGGAGAGTCAATAACGGCGGCTGAGTAAGTATGACATAGTGGCTGAGTGAGCAATATAGGGGTCGCAGATAGAGAAGTAACGGGTCCATGACAAGTGGGGCGCTGATAGGAATGAATGGATATTATGGTACACGATAGCCCCAAGGGAATATAACAGTTAGTACTTGCATTATTAAGCATACAAAGCTAAACCCTGTCAGCTTACAAGCCAGGGAACCCAGCTATGAAATCTGGCATCAACATTTTGGACACCCTTCTGACAAGGTGCTCAGTCACTTACCACAGCAGACTCAAAATGCACCAAAAATAACTATTCCTCTTCACAAACATATATGTCCTGCCTGTGCAAAGGGAAAGATGAGTCAGAAACCATTCAAGAAAAATCCAACTCATGCTCAAGATGTCCTTGAAATTATCCACTCAGATCTTTTTGAACTCCTTGTCTTATCTTATGGGAAGTACAAATGGGTCATGACTCTCTTGGACAATTACTCCTCTCATGCTCATATTGCTCTGCTTAGAAAGAAATCAGAAGCTGCTCCCAAAATGGTTGAGCTAATGACACTTCTGATGAATCAAACAAATAAGAGCATTAAGAAGCTACGCACTGATTGAGGAGGAGAGTTCATCTCTCAAGGACTACAGAGCTTTTTATGAGAAAAGGGGATAGTGCACAAAATGAGTGCACCTCACATCCATCAACAAAATGGATGTGCTGAGAGACTGAACAGAACATTGCATGAGAAGGCCCAAGCCATGCGCCTTCAAGCTTGTTTTCCTGACAGCTGGTGGAACTTTGCAATTAATACAGCTATTTACATCTATAATCATACTCCCCTTGGACAAATTGGATGGAGAACACCTGAAAAACTCTTCACTGGTGTCAAACCTTCAGTGTCCCATATTTGTGTGTTTGGCTGCAGTGCATATGTCTATCTCCCAGATGCCATACAAGTGAATAAACTTTCACCTCGTTCTGAATTAATGATATTCCTGGGATATAACAGCACCAAAAATTATATCTTTATGTGCCACACACAGGGCAATCTGCTGTTTGTTTCTCCTACAGCCATATTTGATGAGGGATACTTCCCTCAATGTCCAGATTCCAAACCTTCTAATCACAAAGAAGTAGAGTTGAATCTTCCAAAGGATTCATCAACTAAGGATGCACCACCACCACCTATGCCTACATCTCTAGACTGGCATCCTGCGTTTTGTTATATTCCCTTGGGGCTATTGTGTACTATAATAACCATCCATCCTTATCATCGCCCCGATTGTCATGGACCTATCACCCCTCTGCTGTTTCTCTACTTGTGCTCGATCCATTGTTTACTCAGCCCATATGTCATGACTTACTCAGCCGTCATTATAGACTCTCCGATAGGAATACCTCAGTAGTATATATACACCTAGATACTCTGCTGTATTCCCTATGCTTTACCAACTCGTTGATTCCCCTTCTCTACTCTCTCCTCGCCCTTAAGTCTTCATCACTTGTTGCAACCTGAGTTGATCACTTAGGAAGGTCGTAACACGTTTTCTCTACATCTCTAGACTGGCATCCTGCGTTTCCTCAACCAAGGAATATTCCTTTACCTCCTTCAATACCATCCACAAGAGCTCTATCATCTTCACCATCACCACCTGGAATGCCTCTGAGACCTAAGATGTCTCTACCTTCAGTGACTCCACAGCAGGAGCCTGAACAACTTGAAAGGCCTGATCAGCCCGAGACTGGTCCTTTGAGACCAAGGAGACCAAAAACTCCTGTTCCAGCACCAGAACCTAGATGTTCAACTTGTCAGACTTGCCCACCTACTAGGCCTAGCAATGTCTATGGTGAAAATAAACGTCCCTCTGAAATAATGAGAGACTATGATAAATTATTTTCTCCACAAGACAAACCTATACCTGATCCTCATGATGATGAAGGACAGGAGGAGTTGGAGGAAAATGAAGAAGAGGAAGAATTTGAAGATGCTGACAAAAAAGAATATGAGGAAGAGGAAAGTGATCCCCCCTCTCTATCTGGACTGGTAGATCCAGATCAGCAATCTTCTTTTGCTCACCTTGTGAAGGAAGGAGGAGTAGCTTTCATCAATTTTCTCTTGGCACAAAGAATGTCTGAAAAAGACACACCTGTCACCTTTAAAGACATTGCAAAATTACCTGCTGAAGTCAGACAGAAGTGGCTTGATGCTTGCCTTGAAGAACTTGAAGCACTCTTTAAACGAGGAGTTTATGAATTGGTGGACCTTCCAAAGGGAAGAAAAGTGATCAAGAATTGCTGGGTGTTTGTAGAGAAGGCTGATGGTTGACTACGATCTCGCCTTGTTGCTAAAGGTTTCTCTCAAGTCAAAGGAATTGACTTTGATGAGTTATTCTCTCCAGTAGTCAGATATGAAACAGCTTGACTATTACTTAGTCTCACAGCTATGGAGGACTGGGACATCCTCAGTGTCAATGTAAAGACAGCATATCTATATGGGAAACTGGATGAAGAAATCTATATGGAACAACCTGAAGGCTTTTGTCTTTCTGGACATGAAAACAAAGTCTGGAGACTACATTGAGCAATCTATGGCCTTAAACAGGCTGGATTATCCCAGTGGGGAGAGATGACTTCATCCATGCTCGCTATAGGATTTAAATGGTGCCAATCCAATGCTGGCGTCTACTTCTATTGCTATCCACAGACAAATGAACTCATCATAGCAATAGTCTATGTGAATGATATAGCCTTCATGGGTCCTAGATGATCCAAGCTCCTCCATGAGTTGAAGCTGAAATTTACCCAGAAATGGGAATGCAGGGATTTAGGACCTCTAAAAGAGTTCCTAGGTATGTGTATCAAACACAATAGAAAACAAAGATACTTATTCATTGACCAAATGGACTATCTAAAGAAAGTCCTTGAACACTTTAATATTAAGCATGAACCAAAGGTCACACCCTTACCAAAAGGATTTGTTTTCAAACCTTACACTGGCACTGTTAACCCTGCTTTTTGCCAAAAGTACCAGCAACTGGTTGGATTCTTAATGTATCTGATGATTGGAAGTCGTTCTAACATTGCATATGCAGTTGTCAAACTTTCCCAACAATCAGCTAGCCCCTCAGACGAACATTATAGAGCTGGACTTCACTTGTGTCAATACTTTCTTGGTACACAAGATTATGCTCTTGTCTATCATGGTCTATCCAAAGACAGAGTCCAAGCTTTCTCTGACTCTGATTGGGCTCAACATCCTACCAATAGATGTTCTGTTACTGGCAATTTCTGTCTGATCGCCCATGGCCCCATATTATGGATAAGCAGACAACAGAAAACTATTGCACTTTCCTCAACTGAGGCTGAATACACAGGGACCCCTGCTCATCCGATTAATGAGATTATGGCTATAGCCATGAATCTGGATTCGAGATTCTTGTATATGAGTTAGAAATATACAGTTTAATAGATATAAATAAGAGATTGTATTGTAACTTGATTAATCCGGGTGCAAGAGAAGCAAAATTGTGGACCAGCAGAAATTGAACCCACGAGGCAAGGAGCCCATATGGACAAAAGTGTACAATGGTCCAACTACACCAACAATCATTTTGAAATTATAGTAACATTTTTATATATATAGTGAATATGGTAAACTAAGACTACAAAAAAAGTATTCATGTTTATTAATTATCCTGGATTAATCTAAGCCAGATAATCTGGCTCTGCCTGCCCTAAACCTAGTTTTTTGCATGCATACCAAGCCTTAGCCTCCTGGCCTTCTTTCTTACCATCATGTAGCTTGGTATGTATAGCTGCAGATGGGAGGCATGAAAGATGTTTTATTTGTTCTCATTCTTACAAATAGCCACTAATAACTATATATAAGATTCAAAGAGTTTATAAGATGTTGTGGTGTAAGTGGTTTATTCCCGTCTCACTTGGCATAGAGTGTGATTCAATTCCCGTTGGCAACATTTTATTTACAGCGTCGATCACCAGATTTATCTGGATTAACTGGATTATCCTGGCTTATCCAAGGACTATTTAATTTAATTTAATTTAAATTTAATATTGGTGAGATTAATCTCAAATCCGGATTCATGGCTGTAGCCATAATCAGATGAGCAGGGGCTTATGGAATACATGGTGCTCTCTGATTGTAGCCACCAACTGGTCTGGATTTCCTAATTACTTGGAGAAATTGGTTACAAGATTCATATAGATATCTGTTACCATTATGTTAGAGAAGTCCTGGAAGAAAAACTTGTTCAGCTGTCCTTTATTGATGGCAAGAACAATCCAGCTGATATCCTCACAAAGAATCTTGACAAAGTTCTATTTGAACAATTCAGACCTCATCTTGGAATTGTGCTTAACCACTTGACTAGCAATCTATAGCTAATGTCTTGAGTGAGGAGGAGTATTGAGTTGATATCTCCACTCATCACATAAGAGCTATATCTGTGTAGTCTATATCTGCACTAGATAAGGTTCTACCAGATGAATCTAGAGATAGATCATCTGAGACCCACACTTGATCCATGGTGGAGTACTCATGTATCTGCTCCATTCTCCATGGACCCACCTGTCCAGAGCAATCCACTGGATGATCCTATGCTATATGTAGAACTCCTCCACTATATGATCCTGTAGATACTTCTATGAATAGTCTTTTAGAATATGTATATAAACCCTATGTATTCATCTCTATTCTATAGTTCAATACATCTCTTCTACCACTCTATTGCTATACACTCTACACTCTAAACTCTATCTCCTATACAATCCAGTGAGTGTTATATCACCTCACCACTGTGCATAGCACCATTATGGGTGCTTTCCCATAGTCCTATTCTATAGGACCCTGTTGCTGCTAGGACATATCTCACAACAGTCAACCTCTCCCATATTCCATTCCTGAGAACACATCAGCCACTGGAACATCCTCCATACCACAGGCATCAATGTCCTCATCCTCATTGTTTTCTCAGCTATCCACACCTCAATCCCCTACATCATCTCCCTCTACCTCATTATCCTCTCAATGCTCCATGTCCTCTTCCTCATCCTCCAACTTGACCTCAGAATACATACACACTGGTCTGTCCAGTGAAGAGTCCATCTTGGTTTGCAATTTTGAGTTCTATTGAGAACAGCATGCTGAAGAACAATTCCAGAGATGACATACCTATGGATTGTCCCCCTAGCATTGGTAAATGAAACTGATATTTTTCTTATTCAATTGTTATTCACAAAAGACTCCTATGGAGTCATTGGAGGGCATATGTAGCAATAATGTGACATTGTCTGTTTCTCTCTATCTATGTTTGTATTCTCCTGTTATTCATTTCATATGTTTGAGTATATATAAGATAAAACTATGTACTTTGTACTTTAGACTTGACTGCTATGACAATTGATAGACCATCACTGTCAACCCTTTGTGCCTTTGAGTCCACTTCTTGTGTGTTGCAATTCTAACCAATCTCACCACAGTTCAGCACCTCCTATCAATGAACTAGTTGATTGTACTGTCATTGTAATTATAGGTCTATCTTGGTTCAGAGGCCTGGGAGATCTGGTTGTGGAGGCTGCATTGCTTGGGTAGTCACAGGAATGAATACTTGTACATGATGAGCTTCCTCTACTGTATGTATTGTTGTAACAAGTGGCAGTGATCTGTAGTGAGATAAACACTCAGAATCATGGAACAAGACTGAATATATTTAAGGAAAATACCTGTAGTGAGATAAACACTACAGCAGTTATAAGTAATCAAATATAATGATGAATAGAAAGAATATTCTTACCTCAGAATTGTAGAACAAGACTGAGGTAGACAAAGGCTACAAAGAGACATATAAAGAATGTTTATGTAATCATGTGAACTGAAATGATAGTCCGTCAAAAGAGGGTATATACACAACATGTATATCCACCAGGAGGGAGATTGTTGTCAGTGGTCACCTCAAAACTCTGGGATAACTAAAGTTGGAGTCACACCTTGGATTTCAGAACCTCTTTGGGAAGAGTCCAAATCCTTTGTGATAGTATTGATGTTCTTTTCTGATTGCGCTGTCACATCAACTACCACAAGTTCTGCACGTCAACTGGCGGAGGTGTAGCCTAAGTCTTCGAAGTAGGCAGTCGACTTCGATGCTTGTTCATGGGGAACACATAACGAGAGCGAAGGTTACGCTTTCTTGGATCCATTCAGAGAGGAGGATGTTACAGGAGTGATATTGATGGCGAAGGTGGAAGCTCACGGAGCGTTTGCTGGACTGGGAAGTGGGAACCTGGAGATAATGAGAATAGGACACAATGACGTAACACAAAGAGAGTACGCTCAGTATCACCAGCAGTGGCCATCACGGCAACGCGTCTCCATCGGTTTGTTCATCCAGCTCTCTGGTCATGCATTGCTGTGACTAGAGGCACCAAGATGGCCGACTCAACTGGAAGAAATGCGCTATTATCGCAGGCCTAATCCTGGAAGTTCTTTGTTTACTACACCCCGTAGTGAAAATTACCTATGGAATAAGAACAAAGGTGCGACATTAACTCTATCTCGGAGACTACTTGAGATGTTGATTATATGTAGATCTTCCGTCTCCACCTCACGACAATGACATCGAGAACGTCCCAGCACCGGCTGAGAACAAAAGCAGCAATCCCCCCAGCAATGTTAGCCACCCTGCCTCCTGGGAGATGGACCCAGACCCATCGAAACCACCCACTGTTCTCGTCCCTGCTCGTCCAGCTCTCGTCTTGTACAATATGCCCTCATGATCGCTGCTGACTCGACTAGTTCCAGAATCCACGTATACAAATTCAATAACTGCGGCTAGGTCAACCGGGTCTCTCTGCCTACGCGGGAAAACCAGAAGAGGCAACGAAGGGCCCCGATGTTCTCCTCGACGAGGCTGTGCGAGATGTTCTGGAGAGCTTGAGGACGTGCGCTCCCGTTGCTGTTAAGGCGACTGCGGGCCTCCGTCTCCTTCTTGGCTCACAAAGTAATGATATCCTTCATCCCGGAGAGAGTCGCTTACGAGACCAGTACTCTTTCCAACTCACTGAGAAGGACCCAGTGGTCGTCATGGACAGAAAGGACGAGGGCGTCTACGCCTGGATTACTGCCAATTACCTTCTCAACACCATCAGCGCTAATACCCCACCCAATACACCAACATACGCTCGTTCCTGACTCCGGAGGTGCTTCAACTCAAATTGTCTTCGAGCTCGTGTTCACTTCCGATGCACGTTTGGAGGAGGATGAACATAAATACGACCTCGTCTTTGGCAGAAAGAAGCACATACTATACCAACATTCATACCTTGGTTACGGACTCATGCGGGCACGGAAACACACACATTGCCTTGTTGATTTCATGTCCTCAATCTGGACTGCGCCCTCACAGGAGACAGAGAACAGCTTTGTTGGCAACCCGTGTCTCGCTAGGGGTACTCGGAGACTTGTAGAGGTTGAAGACGAACGGACTGGGGTGAAACGTAATGTCACCATGGACGGTGATTATATTGGTTCTCTCGAGGCCTGTGACCGCATCATGCAGCTCGTTCTTGCAAAAGATGCGTAAGTGTTTTGTCTCGATTCTCATATAAGCGCCCACCCTGATGAACATTCCCACAGTATCTGTGAAGTCAAACCATGTTCGTTCAATGGCGTATACCAACCCTCGCTCCTCGATACCTTCCCCTCTGGAAAAGTCCTTCTACTATCATACTTCTATGACCGGTCTTCCCCCTCCTTTCTGCCTCCGCGAAGTCCAAGTCTAAATCCCCATCAGAACCTACGTTTGTGTATCCACCATCTCCCAAACTGCCGACATCGTATACCGCGGCCGTACAGAATGGGTCAAGCACTGGGAGTCTGGTAGGGAATTAATGAAGTAAATGGTGGGACGACCAGAGTGGTGTCTCGATCTGACATTTATCCATGCGTTGCTACGGAACTGTAAACCTTTACAATCTCGACGTGGAAAATTCAGTTCCTCGACCTCTCCTCCGGCCCTTATTTGACAAGTGATTTTTGGGAACAAAACTAGATCCTGAATCAGCATGTACTTCTTCAATTCTTGCGCGCAGTCCCTCTGATTTATGGTCAGGCAATCTGGTTAGCCCTCTACTGTTTGTTATACGCTATGAAATTTATATTTAAGACGATGTTTCTGAATAAGGGAGAACATAGTAAGCATCACCGCCATAATCAAACCTAGCAGGAAAAGGTCCAATCACTACACAAAGTCCCAAAGGCTTCCTTCCGACTACTCTTATTGAAGATCCCCGCGACGTTTCTGTGCCGGTGGCATTTATCACCTCCATCAAGTCAAAAGGATAAGTTGTATGATTGTCCGACCGAAGCACCCCTTTCACATGGGACCACTGGTCTGTAGTATCATCCTACAAACCGACTCCTGAGTACTCGCGACCATGGGTAACTGATAGTTGAACCAAATACTTACTTCCTCAATTATTGTCACGTCAACACATCTCATAACACCAGTTACCGTATACCAACACCAAGGCTTGACCTGTATGGATCGGAACAAGCGTTTGGTATCCAGCTGATTGATGGGCAACTGTTCAGAAGCCATCGCTTTCCGCACAGCTTCGGGAGCCTAGGTAAAGTAGTTGAGCATATGCAGATCTCTTTGCAGTATATTGAGACCTACACGTTTTTCGAGCCAGCCCAGAAACATCTTTGTACGAATTGTATCAGCGTAGAATAAGACTGGAACGATGCTCTGGAAGGTATCAGTTATCTCGGAGGCATCAACCAGAAGACGCATGTTATCTTTTGTCAGGGGGTAAGCGTTGGCCAAACCAAATATGCATATACACTGAGCTTCCCAAAGCAAATTTGCTTGTACTTCGTAAAGGCGAGACTCATCATCTTGAGGTATCCACCGAACGTTCATATTTTTGTGATCTTTACCGAACAGATGTGAGTACAGGTATGCGCAAAGAAAATGCAAACGAACTCGGCGTGGAACCAGTCATATCAGTTTGGTAGGTTTCCTTCAGAAGTCTGATAGAACATCGCCAGATGTTGGTAAGCTCCTGGTCCAAATTCACGTAATACTCCCCAGAGCGGGAGTGGTCGAAGAGAAAATCGGCAAAGGATGCATGAAAATACTCGATACCTTGGCTCTCTGCCGCCTCAGGAGAAGGACAGGTGAGGACAGAATGGAGCTTGCGCAAGGCGTCATATGCCTCATCCTGATACAATTTCAGGACATTACACACATAAACGAGTCCTCTGTTTGTGTACAGTATCCCTTTGCTCAAGAGGCGGTAGTAACCAAGCAGCAATTTTGCGATAGGGAGAAGATCCTTTGGAATGTCCGACATGATTTGGGTATACAACAGGTCCAGCAAACTGAACGGCTTCTGGGGCAACGTAGTAGGTTGAAGTGTAGATCGGTCGATCAAGGTCACAATTAACCTGAGGCGGGAGGCTGGACGGTCCACTGAGACATACTTTGTCACCGTCGACGCGAACACAAAAAGGCCAGATGATGCCTTGGCAACCTTCAGGAAGTCACCATCTGACGGCCAAGGGGATGTCGGGTTGGGAAATGAATCAGGATTTGCCTTCCTGATCTTTGTGAACTCTGCGTGAAGGTAGCGCTCAATATCCTGTATAGCATCGTCAGAGTCAACGGGTATATGACGCTCCCAGAATTCTGTGGGGCGGTCTTGAAATTTCTCTTTGAGTTTACGCAAGGCAGACATCAAGTGAGCCTCTGGTCGACTTGCGATGACCCAGATGAACGGTGTGGCCCCAGTGTGGTGCAGAATGGAGTCGCCAATCAGATCCACTATCCTACATTGGTCATCCTGCTCATTCTTGCATTCGTCCAAGCCGTCGAGTAACACTATCCACTGTTGACAACCAGCCTGGACAATATTGTCGATGAAAGGGGCAATGAACAGGCGGTGGAATTGCTCGGCGAGAGACTTTTCAAGGAAAAAGGGATCCTTGGATAACCTCCCCTCCAGATACTTGTAGTAATCGTCATTGACAATGGCCAAGTTGTATGCGAGGGT
>QFDT01001336.1:0-41621 GCA_003315915.1 Macrolepiota dolichaula
CTCCCACTCTTCCTGTTGATTCCACATCAGGAGCCGTAAACGAAATGACATCCAGTCCATCTCCATCTGCCACTTCTTCCACCTCGAACGGCACCCTCACTACGTCGTTTGCTACTTGATCGTCCTCCCTATATTACTGTTGTCCGTAGCGATATCAATTATTGTATCTCGGCACTGTCATGCCACAATGTCATCAGTATTTTAAATAGTCTTATATTTGTGCCATCTCTGATCGCTGATCGTGACTGTTGACGTTGTTACGCCGCCCACGACGACACGAAGATGCTAAAAGGCTTGTGAACACCACTTTTTTCTCTCCCCATCATCCTCTGGCTTCATGCCTAGCTTGAAGCCCATTACTACTATCTCTTCTGGCCTACGCACCAATGACCTTGATCAACAAGTCCTAACACCACGAACACCCCATTCCCACTTTGAGAGTAGGGATACTATCGAAGGACATTACGACGACGCAGACCACGCCAATGATGCCAATGAAAGCTATACTACACCCCTTCTCTCCGCAGACCGTGGCCAACTCACGAACGACAAGTCCAAAGGCGTGTCCAAAGCCCAGCGACTGCGTTCTGTGGCGAAATTTATCGACATCCCCCTGATACTCGGAACGCTACTTGCATGTTTTTTATTCAGCTTAATCATATTTTCATACAAGCACCCTGGGCGGCTACAGGAATACGTTGGCGCCAAGGCACCAAAACACTCAGCAGCAGCGTACACCCCCCCACTAATACCGCCACCAGAAGCACCATTGCATCCTCTGAAATACGCCTCACAGTGCCGAGAGCTCAACCAAGGATATATGTCTCACGGAGACTACTGGGACCAACCTTCTATGAACATGGGGCCGAGTCAGGAACCGCAGGATGGACTCGTAGATGATAGGTACAAGTTACCGGAGGGTGGACGAACGGCTATCTGCTCAAAGACGATCACGTATCTGTTGGATGGGGAGGTTGGTTTGTTAGCAGACCTGGCCCTAATCGCTCAGGCCGCTGCTTTGGCCCGCCAGGTGCGGAATTTCCTACATTCCCCCCCCCCCTATACCAATTAATTAGCTCTTAGAGAAATAGGACATTCATCGTTGACGATACATATTGGAATCGTGGAAAGTGAGTAGGTTGCTATGATGAAATGATTTTACTGGACTCATTTCTCTCCAAGATGGGGTGATCATTTTGAGGATGTTTTCGCCCTCCAGCCTGGTCCTGAGCCAGGCTGTCGTGCTCCACATCCGAAAGGTGTGTCACAAGAGAGTCCACCTATGCCGCTCATTCACCCAGTCGACAGATCTCGTTGCTTGCCCACGTACGGCTCGGTGAGGAACATTCCCTCACCCATTGATTTGTTATGACTAACCAGATAACGAAGGCACTGGGTAAACTATTTACTATCCCAACCTCCAGAACGGCAACCTAATGGTCTAGGACATAGGTGATTACTGCTCACACGGCAAAATACCACTTTGGACATCCTTTCTCCGACCATTATGAAGACCCGTAAGAGACTCTCCACTCAATCCCTGCCCCTTCACTCGATACGCACTTACTCTAGGTACGCACGTAACTTGGACCGTCTCCGGCCCATATATGATGCCGCGCACAAATCATTCATCTCCACCGTCCGACCCAACAGCGAACTTGGTGCCCTTATCCGCTCGGCCCGGCATGAGTTTAAAGAACTTATCTCTACTCTTAACTCAACACTCAAAACCTATATTTCCATCCATATTCGACGCGGAGACAGAAAACAGCGCTTGACGAACTCCAAGCCACCGTATGTTCCGGTGTCGGAATACGCAGATGTGATAAAGTCAACGCAAAGCCGTTTGTCGGACGCCCTTATCAGTTCGATCGTTTACTTCGCATCAGATTCTCCCGATGCAGAAAGTCAATTCGCCACTATATTTCCTGAGCATTTCTTTTCCCTTAGACAGAGTCAGAACCCTGGACTTCGGCAATTGGCGAGCACGCAGGACTACGACCAGAAGGTTTTCAACGTACTTAGTAAAGAGGAGAGGATACGATTAACGAAGGGTATGATCGTGGACTTTGCTTTGCTCAGTGGGATGTGGACTTGGAAGGGAGACCCTGTACCACGGGCGAGCGTGTGCACCATCAGGTCTGTTGCCTAACGTTTCAGAACTGTGATTCAAAAAGCTCAAAAATTACAGTTCCAATGTCTGCAAGATGACGGCTGTCGGGCTCGGCTGGAACAATGCCTTTGGTGAAGTAGATGAAATGGGATACCTTGACGAACAACACAAAGGGTGGATTGAGATTGAACAGAAAGGCCAGATTATACCACTTTGGTCCGCTTTTGAATTATTCTAGGCTACCACTTGTCGTATAATCATATATCTTAATCTCTGAGATGGTGTAATTCAGTTATCCTTTCGTGGACCCACCAACTTCCTGTTAGCCGAATATGGACCCACCAAACTCTAAATGGTGCACAAGCAACCATAGGCAACGCCGATCAAGATCGTTTTAGCCAATCATCGATCAAATTCATTTTTCGGAGCTGATCGAGCCCAGATACGGTTGCCGAACTTCCCTTAGCCAATTGTGCATACAATACAATAAAGATACAATATGGACGAACAAGGGTCATGCAGAGTGAGATTATTATCTGCCCTCTTAATAAACAAAACGGAAGTCCAGGCGTCGGTTCCCGACATCCTTTGTATTATTAATGTAATTTTGTTGTTCCTGTGCCCGAGAGATCGGATGAGATCCTTGGCCAAGAAAGTCCGAAAGGGGATCTCGCTTACCTCAGGTGTCATCGCCGCCCAGGTTCGCTCGCGTCTGGCGTTGAGGGTTTTGTAAAAGAAGTATGCGAATATATAAAGCGAAATGTTCATGCACGCAATTGCAATGAGCGCTCTATTGCCACGTTTGTCTAAGATAGGGTGTGAGGATTCATTATAGCTGCGAGTACAGTAGTGGGAGCACTCACATAGTGGTTTATCGTCTGTGCGGTAGATATTGGCCTATGTGTACCTCGAGTCAGATGTCCGAGCACAAATGATACTATGATCACTACTCACGTAAATGATGGCACCAGCTTGCACGAACATGTTGTACACACTGGCGGAAATAGTCCGCGTTCGGACACTGTATGAGTTCCTGGATGCCCACCCAACTTGGATCGGGTGTATATACGGGAACCCAGTGATAAGTGTGACGACCGCAAAGTACGCCCATTGTGAAGTGTGGCTATTGAAAGTATAGAGGGCAATAAGCAAAGGCAATGCCCAGATTTGCAGTATGACAGTGGCAGCAACTCGGCTATTCACGATCTCGCTGAAGAAAGCGGTAAAGAGGAGCATGATGATGCCGATGACGGTCGAGGGGATGGAAAGAAGGTTGGTTTCCGTGGTATCAAATCCAAGGTTCCGTAGAGAGAGTGTGAGGTATAGTTGGGGGGGTCCCACAGGTACTGAAGTGTTCAGTCAGCACAAAAGGCCTCTATAGGGGACGCAGGAACGTACTCATGTGGAGGAGGCCGACGCAATAGATAGGCCAGAGTCTCCAATCTTTGAGAGCACCCCAGATCATCGGAATGTTAAGACCCTCACGATTGTGCATATCGGACTTGGAGGGGTCATCACGCAACACCCGATTGACCATGATGGTTTCCTCGCTGATTGTTGGTAAGTACGGTAAGCCAAGTCCTCAAGTGTTGCTGTAACACACCGTTCACTGAACCAGCCTTTGGGACGGTACCAGGCCTTCGTCTCACAAGGCCCGGGCGGCATGAGAAACCAGGATGCGAAGCCAACGAAGAGCGTGATGAGACCCTCGAGCAGGAACATGAATCTCCATCCTGCGTGTCCTCCAATACCCCTCATTTTGAGGATCCCTATGGCCAAGAAGGCGCTCACAATATGGGAGACGTAGTTTGAGATCCAGAAGAACGCCAACCGGATTGGAACTTGAAAAAGACGTTATTCTACGGCTACCATATGAAGAAAAAAATATACATACGCTCAGGGCCGGTGTAGAAATAGGAAAGGTAAAGCACGATGTCGGGAATAAAGCCACCCTGGAGGAAACCAAGCAGGAAACTGGAACCGTTCAAAACGGTGAATAGCGAAAATTTGGGTGAGCACTCACCGACAGGCCAAAAAGCTGGCGCGCCCTTTCAACCAGAATTGAGAGGCAGACACGACACTCCAAGCCATCATCTACGAGGGGTAAGGACCTGTAAGAAAGAAAGTGCTATGAAATATTTACCTGCGATGGTATCCATACATCAGGTCCAACGCGTTTTGAGATGAGTTGTGAAGGTAGTTCTGAGGACATAAATGAGTCACCATCATACCGAGTGAACCGGCCAGTAATTACCTGCACAAAGGAAGGAAAGACGGAACAATGTGTTTCCAAGATTAAAATCGTTCGTCGTGAGGTTTAGATCGTCAAGGAAATTGTCGGAGTTGGCTTGGGTAAGATTGCTTCTATCCAGATCCAATGCGAAAAACATAATGCATGCCCAAATCATTATACGAAAGTCAATTTTCCGAATAACTGCCTGCCAGGTCGTACATTTAGATCGTATAGAAGACTATTCGGGTGATAAACAAACCTTTTCTTCGCGTCGTGTCCATCGCGCAAGCGGATCGAAGCGGCGAGCATTTTCATATTGTGCTGGTGGAAGATAAGCCCCCATGGTTTTTGGGTCATCGAATACCGAAGGCTGCGTTGCAACAGTGTCCAGGTCTACCCTATCACGTTTGAAAATAGACAAGAGAGAATGGAAGCCAGTGCCCTTCGCCGACTTGTCCAGTGGAGCGGCCAATGGAGGAATGTCATGAATGGAAGATATTTCTGGCAGCGAAGAGCCTTTTTTCTCATCGTCAGATGAGTCGAAAGACCCCTGCTTTCGGGGAGAAGTGACAAGACGCGTTGTCATGGCTGGGGACTCCGGGGCGGCAACATCGCTCCATGTGCAAGTCAGTCTATTTATCTTCAGAGTTTCGAGCCGTTATTTCTGGCTGGTGGTCATGAGTATGTTGGCATATGGCGTATGGAGAAACCTGCATGGCGTTCTGCAGAAGCACAATGACGCGATTAGTGATTGTGCCCAAACAAGGTACCATGGATGCCTTTTTAGGTAGTTTGTCAAGTCAAAAGGTTTACCCCAAGACACAAATAGGCTAAGGTCCACCTCTGGATGACCTCAGAATTGAAAGTCTTTGCCGCCCTGGATGCCATTTTCAAAATCACACCAGTAACGCGAATTTGTCTAGGAACACCATCTCATTTGCGATATCTACTCTTCCCGAAAAATACCGCTCGCATAGGTTTGAGCTCTACCGGGCTCTACCGGCGAGGCATGCCCCTGCCGCGTCCCCTTAAAGCTCTCTGGGCTGCTCCTGGTGGTGCCCTCGGTCCCGGATTTTGCTATGCATGGATGAACATGATATGAGAAGATGAAAAAATACAGCAGACTTACTGCTTCGCTCTGGGGATTGCGGACGGTCTCATCAACACTCAAAATTAAACAGGCGGCTTCTGTTGCACTGCTGATGGCATTGATTTTGACGAGACTCGGTTCCCAAATAAAAGCCTCGTGATTATCGCGAATGCCCGAGGAGCCGTCAACGTCGACTCCATACCATTTCTCACCGGTGGCGTGTTTCATCCGGAGTTTGTTGAGAATATCAGTAGAATCTAATCCAGCATTGTCACATATTTGACGAGGGATGATTTCGAGGGCTTTTGCGAAAGCAGCCATCACAAGTTGCTGTTTACCGGGGATGGAATATGCATAATCTCGAATGAAAGCCGAAAGTTCCATCTGTGCTGACTATTCAGCTTTCCGTCGAGAAAGACCTGGGTCAAGTAACCCACCTCGATGGCACCACCACCAGCAACAATTTCCCCCGTACGGACGGCGCGTTTGACAACCATGAGCGCATCATGCAAACTCCTTTCTACTTCTTCTATGAATTGTTCTGCTCCACCACGAAGGATGAGTGTGCAAGTCTTTGCTTTTGGGCAGTCATTGAATAGATTATAGCGTTCGCCACCGATTTGTCTCTCCTCAAATAAGCCGCATGTCCCAAGATGCTCGCGCTTGATGTCAGAGCAGGTAGATTGAATTGATCCACCGACTGCTTGAACAACCCTCCGCAGATCCCCTGCGGCAACTCGTCCCGCGCAGAAAATGTCTCGATCTGCAAACCATTGGGTGGCAAGATCACCAATGGGAAGTTTGCTAAGCACGACTTTGGCGCCGGTCTTTTCGATTGCCTGCAGTTTACGATAAATGATTTCCCATTCGGCATCTACGATGGCCTGGTAATCGGCGACTGCATCAACGCGTACTTCAGCATTGTCCTTCTCCGCTTTTAGTTCAAGCTCGACGTTGAGACATAGGATGAGAGGATCGTGGAAGAGCTTGGGTTGTTGCTCGGCCCCCGCGTAGGTGAAAGTTTTTTTGAAAGCAACACCCCTGACAAGAAGTGAGTCCTGCATGCCGCCTCCGGCAATCTTTTTGACACCAATCAAAGAATCATCGAGGTCATCTTGGTCTAGGCACTCGATGGCGTCGACCACCATTTTTGAGAAGAAAGGTTTTTCTGAGTGAATAAGTTTCGAAGACATCGAGGTGGAGGCACATTCGAGTAGGAGAGAGCGGAAGCGTCTGAAATTAAGTTAGACACAGTGGGTATCCCCGTCCTCAACGCACGTACTCGGGGTCTGTTTTATCCACGGAAATTTGAAGTTCCTTGATGCGATTCAAAGCCTAAATTCAATTATTATTTTACCAGGCCCGAGGGTAGTACCCGGAGGTGTGCTCACCAACTGCGATGCTTTTTGAAAGCCCTTGATTATGACATGAGGGCTTACTCCTTCTTCGATGTACCCGCGGACCTCCTTCAATAACTGAGCAGCGAGTAAAACAACACTGGTCGTTCCATCTCCAACTTCGGCATCCTGGGCTCTGGCGATGTCAACCAGTGTCCTGGCTGCGGGGTGCACGATATCCAGTAATTTGAGAATTGTAGCACCATCGTTCGTGATCTGCGCCTCTCCTCGTTCGTTTACGATCAGTTTGTCCATGCCTCTTGGGCCAAGAGTACTCGAAAGCGTTTCAGCAATAGCAAGACACGCTGATATGTTTGACAAGAGTTGTGGATTTCCTTGGGAGGTGTCAGTCCCCTCTCGTAGGAGCACGACTGTGGGTTGCTAGACTCATATGAGCTCAACAATTTGCCTAAACAATCGTGTACTGACCATGGGCAACGCGCGCTGCATTATGAATTGGGAACTTATAAAACCTAGTGAAAGATATGCACTCAGAAGGGAAGAGAGATTGGGATCTCTCCACAATTTGGCCTTGTTTACATGAGACGCGCTTGACGCGTCCCAATTAAGCCCATTGACTCCTCTTCTCTCGCGTTTCTAGGATTTGAACATGTCGGACGCGCCAACTCCTGCTACTACCCCCCCAGGTTTATTTTTTGCTAGCCCAGAAGCTGAATGTGATATACCATCCTCACCAGCCAACGAAGGCAGCTTGCATGAATCGGAACCTATTCCACCCTCATACCCTCAAACGCCAACGAAACCCCTAGCCAACTCAACACTTTTCTTCGCTGCTAGTGATGAGGATGAAGTTGAGGAAAATTTCATATCATCACCTCCAAATCATATGCATAGCATCGTACTCCCAGATGATCATGAGCCCGGGCTCACGCAGGCCACCGTCACTTTCCCTCAGCCCGCGAATTACAATGCTCCCGAACAACGCCCTGAAGAGCCGCCGGCAAAAAAGCGTCGTATCTCTCCTGCTGCTGGGAGTCGTCCGCAGTCTTCCCGGCCGCCTGCTGCGATCTATCTAGGGGACATCCTTGTTGGGAATGCTTGGAGCACTGTTTCAGGAAAGGGTTATGTCAAACCCGGGGAATCTGTTATGATTCAAAGGGATGGACCAAGCGATGGATATCTTGGGGGGAAATCTCAGAAAGGGAAGAACTCGGACAAGAAGAAAGCGACAGGCACAAAACAAATTACTTTAACGAGCATGTTGAAACCTAGTGCTGCAAAGCCTGCGAGGAGAAAGGTTGATACCGTTGTTCGAATTGTTAATCACCGAGGCTTTGGTATTGCGTACTTCAGTGATATGGTATTTCTGTGCAAATGTTCAACTACGTCTAGATTTCGCTCGACTTCCGACGGAGGTGGCCACCTGGGTATCGAAGCTGCTGGATTTCGGTATGTTTTCCTTTTGAATGGTTCTTTGATGCAACTTCTGATATATAGCAGGCTTGGTAGAAATTCGTGGCACGATGACTGACTGTCCCGAAAAGTTGTCAACAGGTCTTGGATTGATGGTGACATTGCATGTCTACATGCTCTCTGAAGCCTTCAGGCCCTTGTGCGTCTCTAGCGAGGAAGCGAAAAATGGGTTTTCATTCAACGAAGGTTATGAAACCCAAGAAGAAAGGTTGGTCGTGTCTCAAATATGAAGGATTCTCTGATCGACTCGGCGCGGACAGTTATCTTCGTGAGAGAAAAGCTGCAATACTGAAGTTATTCGACGTTATTGGACTTCGGCCACAAGCTGGGGCAACGTCTATGGCGAGAAAATATGATCAGAAGCGCGAGGATGCCATCAACGATCTTGCAAGGCGTAAGGTGGGTAAGATCAAGAAAGAGGTAGTGGGTGACGGAGAAGAAATTGAGGTGGACGTGGCTGAGGAGCTCTCCAACAATGATTTAAGCCTCATTTATCGCAAGTATGTTCTCCGATGAAATGTACGGTTCAACCTGTTGATTCAGATCTCAGAGCGCAACAGAATGACCGCTCAATACCTATGATGGAACCTGCTGAAAGCTTTAATTTGACTCTGAGAGGGTATCAGAAACAAGCCCTCGCGTCGGTTACCTTTCCCCATTTTGTCGATGGTTTGTCGATGGAAACTGACTCAGTGTTAGTTGGATGTTTTCAGTTGAACATGAGGAGGAGGATAACTCCCATAGATCCACCTCTATGCATCCATTATGGAGCCGGTATGTGCTTTCGGAACCCCCTGTTGATAGATCTCATGTGCGCAGATATGCGTTTCCTCCGGAACCTAACTTCGATTCAGGGAGTATTGACCTAACCGTCGATGAGAAGGCATTTTATTTCAATCCATATTCGGGGGAGATGAGCTTGAACGTGCCTATGGCCGAACGAAGGTGCCGAGGGGGAATATTAGCGTAAGTTGAAGAGTTCATCGGGAACCCATTCGATATTGACTTTGTAATCGCAGTGACGGTATGGAATTCTGAAACTCACTTCGTTGATTACTAATGAGTATGATGTTGTTTAACGTAGAAAGTAAGTTCTCAAGTTTCCAATACCATGACCTCGCCGTTCAGCTCCTCGTAGTGGGTATGGGCAAGACCATCATGGTGTCAGCTCTAATACAAACCAGCCAGCTCTCGAAAGAGGAAATAGACGAGGAAGAACCTAAACAAGTGAGAACGCGTCAGCTACGAATCGACAAAGCTTTCAGGCCCAGTAGACGGCAGTCAAGCCGCAACCTTCCACCATCTGCGACTCTGATCGTAGCCCCGACTTCGCTCCTAGCTCAATGGGCCGAGGAGATCCAGCGATCTAGTCAGCCTGATACACTGAAAGTGATCATCTGGCACGGTCAGAATCGACTAGACCTGGATACTGTTGTTTCGAGTGATGAAGAGAATAACATACCTAATGTTGTCATCACCTCCTATGGGACCCTAGCGTCGGAGTGCGCCAAATCATATAGGTCTCCTGTCTTCGATAGTAAGTTTCCCGCAAAGAGCACCACCACCTTGCTTCCACGCACTGACAAAATGCTAGTATATTGGCTGCGTATTATTTTGGATGAAGCCCATGCGTGCAAGTCTCGCACAAGCAAAACTGCCAAAGCTGTTTATGAATTACGAGCAAGGTGGCGGTGGGCCGTGACAGGAACACCGATTGTCAATAAACTAGAGGATCTTTTCTCACTACTGTAAGGCGTACGTGCCTGAATCCCAATTCGAACATTAACCGTACGGGCAGGAAATTTCTGGGTCATAAGCCTTGGTCCGAATACCCATACTTCCGGTCGTGAGTCTACAGCGATTCTCCGACCACTCAAAGTTTCTGACATTTTCAGATTCATCACATTACCTTTCCTTGCCCATGACCCTAAAGCAATCGAAATCGTTCAAGTCATTCTTGAGAGTGTGCTATTACGGAGAGAGAAGAACATGCTTGATATTGATGGCAAGAGGATTGTTGAGCTACCACCCAAAGAGGTACGTTCGTGTCGCTTTTTTATGCTTATTGGCTCACATTTTGGTAGGTCATTATCGAGACCCTTGAATTCTCATCTTTGGAGAGGAAGATCTACGACTCGATTTTCGTCAAGGTTAAACAAAACTTCGACCAACTTGAAGCAAAAGGTTTAATCAATAAAAACTATACTCATATACTGGCAATGCTCATGAGGTCACGTCCTTTCTTGCTGGTGATCGACACCTGATTTAAATTTTGAGTAGGTTACGCCGTGCTGTATTGCATCCCAGTTTGGTGTTGGAGGCTGAAGGTTCAGACGCAAGATCGTCAAAAAGTCGAATGTTTGACATTGATGATCTTGTGAAAAAGTTTAACGATCATGGCGATGACCCTAATATTGCTTTCGCTGAGGGCGTTCTTGCGAATCTGGCTGATGCTGAATCGGCTGAATGTCCCATTTGTTTTGATGTGATGGAGATTCCAACTCTCATCCCTGGTTGTGCTCATCAGTGGTAGGTCCCTGTTCTATCTGTATACGCTTTGGATTAATGGTGGAATGGCAAGCTGTAAGGATTGTATCCTGACTCATATTGCCACTTGCGAGGGAAAAGGCCAGCAGCCCAATTGCTTCGCCTGTGGTCGGGGACCCATCAAATCGAGTGAGCTCCTCGAGGTTGTTCGAAAGGCACCAACGAACTCCCAGCCTTCTGCGGGAGTGGTTCTACGACGAAATAATTTTCAATCTTCGACGAAGCTTGAAGCTTTGTTGAGGCATTTACGTACGTTTCTTCTATATACTGGGAGGTAATCTGACTCAGCCAAATTAGAACGTCTAAGGGAAGAAGATCCAGCGTTTCGTGCTGTTGTTTTCTCTCAATTCACAAGCTTCTTGGATCTCATGCAAGTTATATTACAACGTGAAAAGTACGACTTCTATCGGTTTGATGGTACCATGGACGTCAAGAAAAAAAGCGATACCATCTGCGCATTCAAAGCTCCCTCAAGCCAGCCGAAGATTCTGATTATCAGCCTAAAAGCGGGAGGCGTTGGACTTAACGTGGGTTGACTCCACTTTAACGAAGCACGAACCGTAAACTGACACAGTACCCCTTAGCTAACAACTGCAAATCACGTATTCATGGTAAGATTCAATCTTTATGGTGAATATCGTCAACTTACTGTATAGATGGATTGCTGGTGGAATGCTGCTACTGAGAACCAAGGTTTGAGAACTATGGCTACAGTATTGGGCCTGCCTCATCATTTCTCTTGACAGCCATCGATCGTGTTCACAGAATTGGTCAAGAGAAGACTGTTTACGTGACGCACTTCATTGTAAGTACATATACCAGCAGATGTGCCCGAAACCGGAAAGCTCACGAACGCAGGTATCCAATACCATTGAGGGTCAAATACTTCAAATTCAGAAGCGGAAGACGGCAATCATTCGCGAAGCCTTCCGAGGAAGCGGAAGAGATGGTCATGCCGACCCACAAAGCATAGAAAATTTGAAGCTCATGTTTGGGGAAGATCGCTAGTGCTCTATAAACATAGCCGTCTACTAGATCTGGACCATATTTAATATACGCGAATTTAAGTTGTGGTTATTGTTGAACACGTGATTTTAAGACGCGGTTACTACATTGAATATTGAACGCTCAGCACGTTCAGCACCAACCATCAATTCGTACACAATCGATTCAACATTCGGGGCGCAGTGGCAACACCTACGCCATTTTCTCAGCTTTTGAAGTTTGCGCGTTGGCGTCCCTTACCTTACATACCGATTCCTCGGCCTTTGATTCCACGCACGAAGACAAATCCCCTAAGCCGAAAGGCCCTCGCGATGCCCAAACAAAATTTCTATGCAGTCCGTCAAGGCAGGGAAGTTGGCATCTTTCTAACATGGTAGGCCAATTGACTGACTGTAGAGAGTCATGTCCTGACTGATTGTACAGGGCTGAGTGTCGAGCACAAATCGATAATTACAGTGGAGCCGTCTTTAAGAAGTTTTCATCAGCTGCAGAAGCCGAGGCCTTTGTCAAAGGCGGACCATCGACCACAACACCAACACCACCGTCAAAGACCGTGTCAAGGGGCCAAAAGCGAACTTTTGGCAGTGTGAATGATGGCGGCGAATGCATTATCGTTTATTCCGATGGTGCATGCAAAGGAAATGGACGAGTTGCGCCCGTAGCTGGAGTTGGAGTATATTGGGGACCAAATGATCAACGGTTGGTGCATCCGCTCAGTTACTACATATGATATCCAACTGATAGATCTAGCAACATTGCAGAGAGATGTCCTGGAGACCAGACCAACAATCGCGCAGAACTGATCGTAAGTCTAATGGCTTCCTTATACCGAGATGTGTACCTACTGGTTTCTAGGCTATCATCCGCGCTCTTGAAACTGCTCCTGTGAAGAGGAATAAACTACTGATTAGGACCGACTCCCGGTATTCCATCAATTGTAAAGATGTCATCCTCATGATTAGAGTCCCCGCTCATTGTTTGAACCTACAGGTTTCGAGCAGTGGTTACCCAAATGGCTCGAAAATGACTTCAAAACATTTACTGGTTCCCCAGTCAAAAACATGGGCATTATCAAATACTTGTCTGCATTGTTTGAAGAAAGAGGGCGGAGGGGCCAGCAAGTCCTTCTACAATACGTGAAGGGTCACAGTGGCGACCCTGGAAATGACGGCGCGGATGCACAAGCAAACCTTGGTACTACTTTCCCCCAACAACCAGACCTCGACTGGGAGTCCTTGGAGGCTCGAGCTAGCGAAACCATTAGTGCGCTTGTGGTGACTAGTAAACCAATGGTTTCTCAAAAGCCTGAGGTCAAAGAGTCAATTGTACCTTCGCCCCAACGCCCAGCCAAAATTCAAAAGAGTACCTCTCCAACACCGATGGATACAAACGCTGAAATACCTTCCAGTCCTTCCAGGTCGCCCAGTAAAACCCGTGTGCCAGTCATTGCTCCGACACGGCCGCCCCGTCCGCCGTTCCGACCTGTTGCACCGAACTCTGGCACAGGTTCTGTCAGACCTACAATCTACGAGCGACCTTTTCATCAAACACTCGCGAACACGAATGAGCCCCCAATCAATCATATATTACCATCATCATCAATTACCGACCTTCAATCCCAACTTCCCGCCCAGTCGCCCAGCTTCCAGACCAAAACTGCAAACCACCAACCCTCACCTCAACCACTCACGGATGGCAGCGATGAACCCACGGCCCCAAAGGAAATACCTGAGCTATCAACTCCTTCAAGATCACCTCTCAAAGTATCCAAAATTACTTCACCACTTATTCCAGTCTCTGTAGACGAGATTGACTTTGAGGTGAAACCGTTCCTAATCTACTTCCTCCAACTCGGTCTCACGAAATCTCTCCACAGTTGTATAGAGATTGTTTACTGGAGGGCGAGGATTGGGCAAACGAGATTAAAGACTTATAAACATGTACACCATATTTAGGACCAACAGTATAACTATCATTCATTATTCTTGTTTATGAACGTAAGCGAATGATGTGTTCTCGGGCACAGCCGAGGGCGTTTGAATGATTCTTTGGCATCTGAATAGTTGAGAGCCAGCGATTATACCCTTTCTCCCCAATACCCTCAAGCTCTTCACGTTGGCCTTCTCAAGCGCACTCAGCTTCCCAAACGGGCACCAAGCTATGGAGACCGACCTCATTCGCGTCTGGCAACTCGTTTCGGAACTCAGCGAGCAGCTGGCACGCAACCAGGAACTTGCGACCTCACTAAAGAGCCAGGCAGTGGTCCTCAAGGTGACTGATCTGTAATTTTGTCTTCCATCACTCTTATAACTTCTTTAGCAGAACCGAGCGGACCAAGCATGCTCCGGTTTTTCGCTGCGCAGGTTTCAAGTAGATATTTCCCAAGGTACTTGGTCCGTTGTCAATCCCCGCCCATAGGAACTCAAGTCAATCATCAGAGGAATTCGACTCCGACACGGAGCGCTTGAATGCGCAGAATATCATCGAGAATTCGACACTACTTCAGGAGAATAAACAATTAAGCTCTCTTCTGAAGGAGTACGAGACAACCATGGAGACAATTATGACTAAATTCCGGAATCATGCCGTGCGTGGACACTTCGTTGAACCATACCAACTATATCGTTTCTTATAGGCATTATCCACAGCTCGCAGCGCAACAGCATGAACGTACACTCGCACGACACTACGAAACCCTTATCCAAACCCGTGAAGCTCAAAATCTGGCAGCAGATGTGACAGCGAATACCAACATGTTGCAATCCCTCCACAGACTTTCACGTCACCTGCAGTCACTTCTACGGTTGATGACGAGTGAGGAGCTCGATCCTGAACCATCCTCTTCATCACCACCAGATTTCACTGCCGATCACACCTCAGTACCACAAGAAATCGAGGAACTTCGAAGACTCATGCAAAAGCTGGAAGAACAAGCAAATTCCGAGTTTGGGGAGAAGGGAAGGCAAGACTGGGCCCTACAAAGAGAATGGGAAATTCAAAGATTGAAGGAAGAGAACGCAATGCTTCGAAAGGAGTTGGAGATCGATGAGGAGAATATGGAGGCAAAGGGGTTGACGATCGATGCTCAGCAAATTGACATTCACCGAACAATGGTTATTGCTAGCCACCGTTCGCAACCCGATAACTCGTATTGGGCGGGAGTACCACTCGAGCCTACAACACATCTTCAGCGAACACCCGAAACACAGTTCCTGACACGTTTAGCAACGCAACAAAATCAACCACAGTCCCAGCCGATCCAGCAACAGCCGCAACCGAAACGCACTGCGGGCGTTTGGGGTGGCACTATGCCGGATCGGAGGGAACGAAATAACGCAGCTGGCCGACCGCTAACAGCGTTCGGCCAAACACCAGGTTCATTGACGCTCTGGTCGTCGCAACCTGCCTCACCGGCACCACCTGTTGTAGAACGATCATGGCAAGCACCAGGATCCAGTCTAGACTTGACACCAGGATTCTCGTAGATCTATTGGTTTTTTGTGTATGAGTATCATTGTACTATGGAGCTATTTGCTGACCGGTTGACCCGGGTGGAACGGTTATCAGAAAATATAAGGACCCTGACATCTCAAACTGACCTTCACCATCTACATCATACAATGTCTTTGGCGAATCTTCCCGGAGAGTTATATACGACCATCGTGGAACATCTAGATCCCTCATTCTGGACGCAAGTCGTGCTGTCCTTATCTCGCGCCTTGCCCTCCGCACCGATTCCGATTCAATTACTCTTCCATTCCATTCGGATCAGACATCCTCGACAAGCTATTGCTCTATATCTGCGCCTCCGCAAGGCACTGGACACCATTATCGTTCCGGGTAAGCAGTCAGACCCATGCGTGTCCTGGATAAAGGAACTGTCATTGGAGACCTGGACTGCGGATGCCGACGTGGTTATCAATATCATTCGCCTCCTTCCCAACCTCGATTCTCTCAACATAAGGATTGGACCAAATAATTTTTCTCCAGAACACTTGGAGCAATTGTTCGAAAATCCTATTGGCAGGTTGAACCAACTATCGCTCAGGTTCAGACCTTAGTACGCTTTCCATCGTTTTCTCTGTGACGGTTATTTACCCTTAATCCTCCCACAGTGTGAAGAAAGCCTCCTACTACCAATTCCACAAGGTATGGGACTTGCAGAAAACAAATATACATTGGCGAGGACATTCAACTGATTATGCGGCAGGGTGTCTATTTTGATTCAACCCTTCTGGCACTCGCTAAGTGGCCACCTCAAAAGATACCCATGGTCTCTATTGTCCAAGATCCTCAAACCTTGGGCCAGGATATCCCCCGAAGACAATCCTTTGCGCAGCCCATCGTATTTTTCCTCCTAGACCCCCACTTATCCGTCCTAATCCACTCTCCCGCCATCGCCAGCTCTATGAAAGCACTCCGTTTACGCATACCATCGAGACCCGTCACGAGGGCGCTGTGCGCGCCGCCAGGTAGAACAGAAGCATATTATTCTCCCGACGCGTTACCCGCCGCGCCTAACCTTGAATTCCTCGATTTATCTACATGTGGTGTCATAGAGGGGGAACTCGATATGATCCTCGCTCAGTTCCGGGACCTGAAGCATTTGATTATAGATCGTTGCGCTGTGCTACGTGCGGAGGTTCGTCAAGGAGAATGGGCAGCGTTTGGGAAGAGGTGTGCGCTTGTTGGTGTAAAGCGTGCACGAGATCGGGAGAGGGAGTTGAAAGCATGGCTAGAGGAAAGATGGGTAGAGAGCGATCAGACTCTGGGAAGCGATGGTGGGCCAGCCCAGATGGTGATCAATCCTATCAGGACAGAACCTCGAGCACAGAGGGCGGGCAGAAGGGGTCTGGCCACTGCGACCATTTCTATACGTGATCGTCCGACAAATGATCCAACTCAATCCACCCCCGTATCAAGTAGAAGCCTTAACGTCCCGAGACCACCTATACCCAAGGTGCGAATTTTACCTTTTGTGCCGGGGCTCCAAACGTTGGCGACCACCACCGTTCTGGAGATCGAGCCCTCCAAACACTCGGTCATTCGCACGGAATTTGAAGGGGGGTGGGCAGAAGGGATTGCACAACTTGTGGTCACTCGAGCGAGGATGAGAACGAGTTCACGGAATGGGGTCCGTCTCCTGCGTTTTGCGGAAGGTGTCGAGAACTCGCAGGGTGGTGAGAGTCCTGGGATGGATGGGCTACGGGATGTTGACGCAGATGATGACGGTGCATTCGCAGTATTGGATGACAAACCCCCCATTCTGTGTCTGGCTGGTCCCTGGAGAAACGAACATCATGTATCTGGTTGTGGGCATTCCGTCGGGTGGGATATGTGGACAGAAAGTGCGGAGGGTGATGGTGACATATACTAGATGGAGTTGTAACTTATCAGATAACTTGTGGATATTTTCAGTCAACAATATGATGTCAGAGAACAATGTCACTCCGCGATTGCTGCGCTCTATCTCGCTTCCCCTCCTCCAATGGATACACCCCCTCAGAAATCAAGCAGCAGCCAATTCCCAACAGCGAAAATCACAGCTTTCGCTCGTCTGAAAACATTTACTGACACCATCACTTTTCGACAACGAGATCGCATTATCTTTCCACCACCATCATGGGAAATTGACAATCTTGTTATCGACAGTAACAATGGTCGGGACCAAACGCAACTCTCACCTCCATCCAGATCATCTTCCAGGGAAGAAGCCGCAGCTAGAGTAGCAGAGACTATTGTGTCGACGGAGGTGCCCACAGACTTGGAACCGGAAAAGCCAGAGCCTCTGACACTTGCTCAGAGGATCAAGGATCTTATCGAGTCCCTTCCTTTCCCCTCCACCACTTCCTCCGTTTCCCAACCCCCTGCAACGGATGCACCTGATACATCGGTTCTCAAGGCAGAAGATGGCACCACTGGGCCACCAGTATCCCCAGGCGTTGATCGTGAGCTAGTACAGCTATTATCTTCCGAGGAAATCATGAATGGGGATAAAGGGGATGAGAAGGCAGAACGACAGAGCATATGGAGTGTCTTATCGAAGATGAGATGGAAAGGCAAGGGAAAGGGCACAGACGGACAACAACAGTCCTCTGGTGAACCTGCAGAGGATGGGTTGATGATATACGCTCCCCTCGAACCAACAAAAGACTCGGAAGTCGAAATGGCAGAAATGCGTTCTATTCCAGAAACTTCAAACTCCCCTGTTCCAGAGAAACCCAGTGACAACGTTGAGTGGATGCCCTCAACAACTCAGATATCGGTATACGCTACTTGGTGGGGGTACAGGCTCTACCTACCCCCATCCGTCATGGCCACCCTTGACTCTGTGTCTCTCATGGCGACGGCTCAGGCGGCCATGGTGACGGGTGCCCTCAAGTGGTTCCTGGGCAAGTTGCCCAACATGTTCGTTCCTGCTCAATTCAAGCCAGTTGTCGCAATGATGAAGACGTTGACTCCTGTTGCGGGATATATAGGAGTTTTCATTGCTTGGAGTTGGAACCGGATCAAGAGTCATGATAAAGGTAGATTCCCTTATCCTGCTGGATCCACATCTGTGCTGACTCTCACCACAGGAAGTGGAGTTGTGTTGACTGCAACATGGATCTTACCAGTTGCGCTGATACCGATGGCATGGGATGCTGGCGATATCTACGGACCCGTACTTCTGCCCAAACCTGAAGACCGCAAACCACCACCGAGTCAACGGGAGGAGAAGAGTGATACGGAACCGGACGCCAAGAAAAAGAAGGGATTCTGGCATCTGTAGTGTTGATTCAGTGATATACATCCTAGGGTTACATTTTTCGGGGTGGACAACGGCTCCGACATTCGGGCATCCAAGTTTTTTGAATTTAGAATGACTCACGTCTAGCTCTCTGGCATATAAGAACCATATCAGTTGTTGTACCCCCCAACCCTCTTTCCTTCATGTCTTCATCTGATATCCACAACTTTGACTTGACCACTGAGTCTGGGGTAGAGGCCTACCTCATCGATACACCGTTTACCTGTACAAAGGTCAAAACCTTGGCAGGGGGTTTAGGCAACTTTACATATAGGCTGTGGCTGCGCCAACCCCACGATGGGCACGAAACGCTGGTGCTGAAGCACGCTGCACCATACGTCAAGAGCCTGGTAGATATTCCCTTCGATCCCATTCGATTGGTGAATAATCATGCTCTTCGATCGTACTGCTTGACTGAGCAACATTCTAGTCCTTTGAAGTGGAGGCCATGAAAAGGATAAGAGCATGGTCTTCTCCAACTTCGTTCGTCACGGTGCCGAACATACACCACTACGACGAGAAGAGAGGCGCGGTCATCATGGATGACTGTGGGGTAACCTCCATATCGTTGAAGCACTATATGCAACAGGGTCGATGCACTGTAGAGATAGCCCACCGGATTGGAAAAGAAATAGGAGAGTTCATTGGAAAGCTACATTCATGGGGCAAGACCAACGACGATGTGTGGACATTTTTTGACGGAAATAGCCAGGCCAAAATCATGTCCAGCTGGGTCTTTTACGGGCGACTTTTACCAACGTTCGAGGAGGGCCTGGAGAAATTGAAGGACCCAGACGTCAAGCTGAGCGATGAGGAGGCCAGTGCCTTGAGGCTGATCGCCGAGGAGACAGGCGATGCGATGAAGAAGGCTACAGGCACGGTACGTGTGGACAAAATTTTTCTGCAATTGCAATGACCAAGTGTATACATGGACCGCGCAGTTTGTGATGGGAGACTTTTGGCCTGGCAACGTCATGCTGAGCTTTAACGATAACGGAGACATTACACAAATACAGGTGCTCGACTGGGAGTTGTGCAAGCCCGGAATCCTTGGAATTGAGCTGGGGCAGTTCTGCGCAGAGTTGGTCCTCCTAACACGATTTAACGCAGACGTATGCGAGCAGACTGCAAAGATCATGCTAGAAGATTTCCTCAGGGAATATGGAGTGCACATTACACCAGACCTGGAAATGTGCCGGAGAGCAATTGTGCAGCTTGGGACACATCTTGTGACACTGACGCCGCGAGTAGAATGGGGAGGGAAAGAGATGACACAAAGAGTAGTGAAGGAAGGACTGGGGCTGATCCTAGAAGGGTATAGAGCGGAGAGGGAGTGGTTGAGCAAGTCCGCCATTGGGCCTCTGGTCGTGTGACTATATATATAGACTAGACCCTGTCGTTAGGGCCGTGATAAGTAAAGTAGGCTTTAATCTGAATAAATTGCAAACGCACACCCCGGGGCATGGAGGACAGGGAAATCAACGGACGGCGGTGGAGGAGTGTTCTGGACGAGGGCCGTTATTGTTCCGTTTCCCCGTTGCCGGTCGGGAGATCCGTCTTTCTTATTCAAACAACACCATGGTATACATTTAGTCCGCTGTGGCAGAATATATACTTGTACACAAAAAAGACAGCCAAGACCAAAGACAGAAAGACAAGGAAAGCAAGGAGGAGAAAAATACATGGGATTTATGAAACAATAATCACGGGACGAGAGCTTCACCAACAGTAAAGTGAACATGATCGCCTTCACCGAGAGTGAGACGGACGGGGAGACGGGGATCGATGCGGACTGGTGCGCTGTTGCCAACATAAAAGTCCCCGCGGCTGAAGTTGCGGGTAATGGCAGCAGCCTCTTCTTCGGTGAGGTTACGGGGTCGCTTGTTTGGACGGAAGGTTGAGCTGGATGCGCCAGTGAATGCACCACTATAGTCGTAGTACTGTTGGTGGTTGATGTTTGGAGTCCCCTGCAAGGTGGCATACATGGGTGGAGGAGCGAACTGGACGGGATTAGGGGCTGGAGAGAACGTGAGAGAGGGTCCAGGCTGGGGTGAGGTGAGGGGGCCTGTACCTGGAGTGTGGTGCTGGGTGTGATGATCCTGGGCATCGGGATCTGGATAGGCACAGGATGCGCCGAGACCGCGTTTAAGACAGCTCTGGAAGACGATGAGCGATGAAAAGGGTGTAGTATGAAACGTACCTGGCAGGGGAGGACCTCGCTGCAACGAGTTTTACCAGTGTGGCAGGCGACACATGCTCTGCGTACAGAGGGGGCCTTGGCTGAGGAATATATGTCAGAAAGAGAAATAAAAGGTAGGAAAGAGAAAGAGACATACGCTTGCGAGTAGGCTCGGCAGAGTTGGGAGGGCCCTGGGACTGGATGGGCTGCTGTTGTACGTGGACGTCCTGGGAGGGGTGAGCCTGGGCCAGCTGCTGGAGCTGTTGAGAGTCAAGGGCAGTCTGAGGGTCCTGCGCCGGTTCGTCTGTGGGGATGGCCGACATCTGGGCGGACTTGGGCTCTGGCACGGCGGGCTGGAGGAACTGACGGGCAAAACACGGGGTCCGTCGGGCGGGCTTCCCCTCACATCACGGCTTATCTAATCCCGGCTACTCACTTCCCCGTTCCCGGCTCTCCTTATAACAGTCTCTGGCTATCAGCTAACCCATACCACTTGGCCATGTCCTCTCCCCCGCCCCCATCGGCCGACTTTGACTTTACGTCTTTTAATCCATCCCTCTCTGCCCTTTTCCCTCATCCCCTACCCCTACCTTCTTCAGCCGAGCTCTTCTCTTCGGCCGAAACAGACGATCTCCTGGGCTTTCTCGATAACTTTACCGACCTCAGCTGGGAATTCAATCCCTACACAGACCATACCCCAGGCCTTGCCCCGTACTCTAATCCACACTTAAACACCACCCCAGAGCCTTCCACATCAACCAGGCCAAAGCTCTCCACCCGTTCAGGCTCATCCCGCGGCACACAGCACTCCTCCACTTTCCCCCCAGAAGACCACCTTGATTTCACCGACGCAAATCAGGTGCACACCACGGCCTCTGAATCCCCTGTCATTTCTTCTACTACCTCCCGCCACAACGCCGCCTCTTCCTCTGCCGCAGCACGAACGAAGCCTCTCCTATCCACCCCTCAGAAACGTCTCAATCATATTATGTCCGAGCAGAAACGTCGTAATGCCATCCGTGATGGCTATGCTCAGCTCATCACCTTGCTTGCACCTTCTGGGTCGGCCCCAACACTCGCCATGCCCACGCGGGGCCGTCCCAAGGGCAGCGGTAGCCGTGGTAAGGGCAAGAGCAAGGGCAAGAGTGGTGTCTTGTTCCGCGCGGTCGAATATTGCCGTTGGCTTGAGGAGGGTCGGGACGCTCTCAGAGAAGAAGTCAACCGTCTCGAAGCTGCGGCAGGAATACATTCTTGACTTGTAATTGCAGGTGAGTGTCCAACCTCCCAATTATCTTTACAACGGGTCTAACAACACAATAGACCCACTAATCATGCACATGTGCAATTGAATACCCACTATGTTGTACATCATACCAGAAAATCTTGAAAAAGACGTGTAAAACATCAAACCAAAATCGAGCACATGGATAGAATGAGATAAATATAATCTATCACGGACGCGTTTACACGTGACCTAATTAGGAAAGAGAGAGATCGCGTTGCAGAGCACACTCGTAACCAGGGCCCAGAATGCCTCCAACTCCCCCGACCGAATGGCCTATCCCAAAATTCCTTCTTCGTGTTGACGACCTTGATCACGAAGGTGCCAGTCTATTCTTTCAAAATGTACAGCCTCATGATGCCCTGCGTGAGGCTGTCCTCTGGACTTTTACAATCTTATATACCCAAGAAACCGTTCCTAGAAAGTACGAACCATTCACACACGCACACACACATGTAGAGATCAATTCGCTCACGACTGCGCACAGGGTAAATGCCATCCAGCTCGTTCTTCGGGAGATGTCAGGCGTAGCACACACATTCGGCACAGATACCCACAAAGAAATCCACTTTTCCCTCGACTGGATCAAAACCAATGCTCACAGGGCCAAGGATGAAATCATGGGCGTGCTCACACACGAAGTCGTCCACTGTTACCAACACGACGCTCAAGGAACATGTCCTGGTGGTCTTATCGAGGGCATAGCAGGTACCTATCCTCCCATTCTCCCACCATCACATCATAATTTTTCTGGCCCCCTCCCAACTAGATTTTGTTCGCTTCCACGCCGCGCTCTCCCCACCCCACTGGCACCGCACCGAACCCAGCAACACAGACAAATGGGATGCAGGCTACGAAAAAACAGCCTACTTTCTCGTCTGGCTCAACACCCGCTACGGTCCATCTACAACTCAATCTCTCAATCTTGCTCTTCAAGAACACAAGTATCATCGTCGCATTTTCCGGGAAATCACCGGACGTCCGATTCGTAAACTCTGGGCGCTTTATCGTGCGTCCTTTTCTCCTGACGCCCAGGCCAGGCAACCGGAGTATGCCCCGGATCCACCAGCGGAGTCGGAGTCGGAGGATGAGGGGTATGATCGGGTCTCCCCGTCCTAAGCCGTGTTAGCCACCCCCGAACCCCGGAGTCTTGACTACGTACTGCTAATCGGCTGCAGTGATCACGATCGAGAGAACGCGGAAATAATGTATAATACAATGCGGTATTAGACTTTTGCTCAGTGTAGCCTACATATCATCCATAGAAGAGATGTTTATATCGAGCACATCCAAAAGACGCAGAGGAAAAAAAACAAACAAACAGGATATCAAAGAACAGAGGCAGTGGCTATCCCCACTCTTCTTGCAAATCTCTCGCCAAGAAATCATCTTCCACATCTTCTTCTCCTTCCTCGTCGTACTCACCTTCCGGAGTATCACCATTTACTGCGCCGCCGAACAGAACTGACCGTTTTGCCTCTGCTTCCTCCGCCTCCGGCTTCTCTTCTACAATCACCAATTCGTCCGCTTTGATCTCCTGTTTCAGTCTCGAGTACCGATCCGCAGCAAATCTTCTCCGTTTAGCCAGCGGTGACCGTAACAAATCATCACCATTTTGACTCTGCGTATCCGATGGTGTGACACTCCGCATCCGTTTTTTCCTCATTCTCGGCGTGTTATTGACACTGAATATCCAATGCCTTAGCCACCTTTTCACAAAGAAACCAACAGCAACATACCTGCTAGCACTCCCCTCGTCCGTGAACTCATCGTCACTCTTCATTCCCGTACTCCGTTCATCTGCACTCTCGTCGTCGCTCTCCATCATGGCCGCCTCAACCTCGTCATTGATATCGTTCCAATTGATCTCTTCGAGGTGTAGCGCACCTACTGCCCCACTATTCCCCCCTTCTCGTTCTGCAATTTGTGTTTTGAACTCTGCTGGATCAAGATCCCAATCGTCCGCATCTGGTTCCGGATCAGATGAAATTTGGTGGTCGGAGATCAATGGACTCGTCGAAGCTGCAGCGGTGGGGGGTTCGTAGAACAGATAAGGCGTTTCTTCTTGTCGTTGCCACAGTGCAATCGAGTCGTTGAACCATTCCGGCCGCACAATCTTGATTCCTCCGCGTTTCCGTGCCATCTCCACTTTCTTAGTACCGCGCTGGGGGAAATTGCGGCGTTAGACACGGTCTCAGTTCTCGTGGATGGGGGGAAAGAACTCACTTTGGCTGTTACGACGTGTGTAACCTCAGGGGTGAGATCTGGGTAGCACTTGGCTCCAAACATATGCGCTAAGCGCCAGTATTCAGTTGTCTCTTGTGGAGTATCTAGAGGGATGACACCAGAGAAGGCTATGTGAACACCGGCCAATACCTCGGAGCGTAACCACGGGATAATGCGCTACCACAAAATACATTTCATCAGCTCCCGGAGACAATAAGTGAATGGTCCAACCACATACTGTCACATCATATGGTCTATTATCCGCTTGTTTACGCCGGGAACTATTGGATGGTCGAGTATCATAGGCCTCAAAGAATCGTCCATGGACCTGCTCTAAGAGCTGCGGATCATGATGCACAATCAATATGGCGCATTTCGTTGAGCTGAATATAGCAGACAGACCTTTCCTATCCGATCTAATTCTATATCATCATTCTTCAAAAGGGCCTGTTTTGGCTTCTCTGGGTGATGTGTGGGAGAAGCAGCCTGATCATCCGCAGGTTTCTCGCTATTTGATGGTGGACTTTCGGTTGTTGGTTCCTGAGATAGATTACTACTACTTTCATGGGCTACAGTATCCCGCAGTTCTTCTTGCTTCCTTGCTAGTGGTCGCTGTTCGAACTGTTCATCTAGGGCCGCATTATTCGTCGAGAGCATGATCTTCTTTTCAATCTCAGCCTTCTCAATTTCCTCGGGCGTAATGGACTCGGACGAATCAGGCAGGGCATGCACTGTTGTCGTGTCGTCAGTGCCACCTTTTGTTGAGGACGGGGACTGAGCCAATTCACCAGAAGGTAATTCGGGCTGTTGAGGGGTTGTGGCGGTCAGGGAAGGGGTAAGAGGGGTGATCTTTGCGAGGAAACTCGAGTTGATATCGCCGATACCAACGAAGAAATCGTCTACATCGGAAGTGAGTATGGGTTTCACCGAAGAGGGTATATACGCACATGGAATGACCTTGATCAGGTTGGGACTCCATTCCCAGACGTCCGCTCGGTCGTCAATAATAACAACCATCGAGGTGTCGCACGGGAATAGTCGTTGCAGACTCTTCTGTGTCAAACCTGTCAGGGGTCAGTATCCATCTGCTCCACCACGCGGCTTGACCAACTCACTTCCACTTTCATCTCTACTCAGTATCCGACCTTTGAATACGCTCCCATCGGGATCAATAGCGGCACAGACTTCTTCTGCATACGCGCGGGTTCCCATAGTATACACGTGCATATCATACTTGGTAGCCATATCCCGCAGAAACTCTTTCCAACCGGGTCTTCGGAAAATGGGTTGGTGTTAGGAGCTGCGCAGAACGAAACCGTGTTGACCCATACCTTGGCTTGATATAATACATGCAACCCTCATTCTCTACCATCTTGTGCTTGCCTTTCTGCTTCTGCGGTCCCCTCATATATGGCGTAGAGAAAGACTCGGGACCGAGGCGGAACTTCTTCACGTCCTTTAAAGCCTCCCAATTCGGATTGCATTCGTTGTCAGAATCAGAATCGTCGTCGTCAGAGTCGTCAGAGTCGCGTGGCGTTGTGGATGATTTCTTTGCTTGCCGTTCTTCCCAAGCCTCTCCCTCCGCTATCCATTCCCCTACGGTAGGATCCACGGTTGCATGTACAATGGTTTGGTCAAGGTCCACAATGAGTGAGAGTTTTCGTGATTTGAGCAGATGCTCAGCATTTTCACGCTCTATCCGCTGGGCTTCCTCGAGAGAGACGGTCGGGCCGAAGGCAGAATGCGTCATTTGAATAGACGCGCGCGAGGCATCAGAAAAGCCGGTGTAGTCGATGCTGGAGGGGACATAAGTATTGATAGGTTGAGTTGTATTTGTATTTGGGACGTACTTGGTCATATCTTTGCCACAGAGGACGCAAAGACCACCGACCTGCATGCCGTGCTTGCATGGTTCAATAACGATGACTACAGGCTTGTCTTTGGCCTTTTTCTGAGATATGACGTCTCCGGTTTTAACCTTCCAGCAGTCAAGAGTTCCTTCTATCGCGGCATCCCAGGTCCCAAATCGGGTTTCTGGGTTAACGCCTGGGGTTGTTGAGATGTGAACGAAGGAGTATGTGAGAAGGCGGGTGCCACGATTGAGATTGTCGTGTGGTTTTGCCTCGAGAGCGACGATTTTTATGGGAAAGGGAAAGGAATGGGGGAGGAATAGTTCAGTCGCGCTGGACTGCGCCATGTTAATCTCGTCAAGTCCTCCGGACGCCGACCGCTATGACTATTCCCAACATCAACAATACCACACATGCCCCTTTTGGCAACAACATCCTCCTTATCCGGCTCAAACTGAACTACAATATCAATAAGAAATACAATGTATCCAGGTCTCTTGTTTCCTTTGTCCCTCTATAAAAACCCTCCTTGCGCTGTTATCTTCCCCCACTATCGTCTATTGAGAGCCCATGTTCCCTACTGTCCTCAACATCCTCCCTAAATTCATTGCCGGTGATGGCATGAAACAATATTCCAAGCGATATCCTTCGTGCTACTTTCTTCGTCTTCCTCTCCTTATCTACCTTGATTACATCTTTCCTTGTCTTGCGGTTGAAGATGTTATACGCCTACGACGTGTAAGCTCGCTTCTATTCATTCAGTCCGCATTCCTGCTCACTGGTCATCAGGTAAACAAAGCCTTCTTCCTAATCACTCACGAGCCCAGCATCTGGAGGCGTTTCTTGGAACGCATGAACCACCACCCCGCCATTTACCTGCGTCCGACATTTGATTACTCCTCCACTACTACCGACTACGAGGCCGAACAGATTGTCACCCGCACCATATCACTGGATGACAATTGGCGCGCCTCTAAACCCAAAGTCATCACTCGGTTCCTGTTGGAAACGTATTATGAAGTCCTCGACATGGCAATGCTTCCCGGCGGCAAGTATCTAGTCGCTTCCGTCAAGGACAGGGGTGACTACCGTTATTACATCATGCTCTACATCCTGGACCACCCCTCTGGACCAACAGCAATTGCTCGCGTTGCCACCGACGTAAAGACATTTCACCTTCAGGCAAAATATATGAAAATCAACGGTCAAGATGGAATTGTTATCGCCTGTGCCCGTCGACGCTATCTCAATGGTAGTCCTTGCAAGTCCGTATTCAATCCCTTTGCCCCAGACAGTATGTTCTGACTGAGATATGGTAGCATAAACATTTCAGAATTCAGTCACCAACATAAAGTTGATATACCCGCACCATACATCTCGGATGTCATGATATTCTACACACCCATGTCTGCTCTTGATTACCTTGGTGACCCAAATATCATTTGGAGGTCACCTGAACACCGAAGACGAATAGAGGAACAGACACAACCCCCATTGCAGCAATATACTGTTTGGGAGCTCGAAGAGGATGTTCAACACATGGCAATGTTTGACAACGATGGCGAACCATGGTTGGCAATAGTAACAAACGAGAAATACATCCATTTTACCACTCTCGGTGGAGCAGAATCTATTGTTCTCCGTACTCGAGATCATCCAGAATTTGTTTATCAAGTACGTTGATTGAGTCTCCTGGCTACCGACCCCCCTAACCACCAACAACAGAAAATTCATGCGATCCTCCCCCTCCCGAAACAAAAGGATATCCTTGTCGTCCGTGAAATGGCGACGCTTGGATTTGAGGAATGGATGGTCGAGCTCTACCCTTTCCCCACACGAGATGTAGACATGAACCCCACCCATTATGTCATTGTCCGTCAGGCGCCTACACGCAGCCTCCTTGGAGTAACCATCTCCGACCCTCAATATCCCTCCCCGTCACCCAACTTACCAACACTTCAACCTAACCCATTACCTCCTATCTCCATCTACTTTGAGCATGACTCGCCACACGGTCTTGTGCACTTTTGCCTCTGGCCAATGTACGAAACACAGCCAGATGGCACACAGGTGTGTGTACCCCGGTATACGCTTGACCCAACACCTCCCGCAACTGGACCAACACCTGCTTGGCACGCCCTCCAAAACGAAGCCAAGAATTACTACGCCATCCAGACGTATCACCTATCCGAGCCACATGCTGTGCATGTCCTTCCTGGCGGGTATCGCGCGGTCTATTATACAACCTTTCAAGATGATAGGGGTGCTACCCCGCCAATAATCAGGTTGAGACGCTATCTTTCGCCCGAAGTTCAAAAGATTGCGTACCCAGCGCGACCTGCCGATAACTCATTGGCATTTATGCACAAGCCACGACGTTACCATCCAAACGGCCTCTATGGTACTATTGACATCGCACTGGAGGACGCTGATGCCTTCAGAACGGGTATCAACGCTATCACTTGGGACGAGACTACTGGAAGGATTTGTGTTGCTGTAAAAGGGGAGCTTCGCATTCGCATGCTAGACATGGCGATGAATGTCGAACCGGACAGACGATTCGTTCACTGGAGAGACACAACGTTCCATGAAATGAATGAAATGGGTTGCTACACGTCAAAAGACTGTATCCATAGAGTATCTATACCTGGTTGGTTCGAACAATGGTTAAATTAACAATACCTCGTAATCTGATATTTAATAGAGAAAAAAAATTGCAATCTCCCCACCAAATGATGCTGCCGACAAATAAGTCAGAGAGAAAAGACGAATCGAACTACAGAATCACAGATAATAAAATCCTCCGATGCTACATAGTAGGGCAAATGAAAAGAGCGAGTGTAAGTCCATCCGATGAAGAGGGTAAGAGCAGACGAAAGGCGGGCTCAAAACCAGGGGTAAAAGAGTGTTGATTGGAACGAAACGGTCATAAGAATAAATAGCAGCGAACCCCGAGGGTTGGTGGCGTTGAAGATGCATCTTGAGGCCACTATACTCGGGGATCAAACCGTTGCATGAAAGAACTTGGTGAAACCTTATCCTTGCGGCCTCCCTTTTCTTTTTCCTTCTCCTTTCTTCCGAGCCCAAGAATGGGTGCGGTGAGACTCAACTTTCTCTTGGTTCTCCTGAAAGGCGTACTGCTCCCACCTCCGCTCGTATCCGTACCATTATTCAGAGGGGACGACGAGGGCGGAGGGTGTGGAGTATGCAGCGATGAGACGGATTCGGACGTTGGGTATGGATGAAGTTCTGATTGAGAGGTATTGTGACTCGTCCCTGCATCGTGTCCATGTCCATTTGTACTCAGATGGTATATATTTTCCGGTTCTGATACAAGAGGTCCTATTCCGTTAGTCGTTGGGGAAGGATTATCCCTAATTTGAGGGGTAAGGGCCTGAGGTGGTATAGGGGGTAATTGTCTGTGTCCGTTGGGTACTGATACTGCTCCAGCGGCAGTGGAGGGACGAGGGCTGGTGGACGAGCTATGGCTTCTCATCCCACTCTTGTAGTGCTGATCCATTGATCTTCGAGAATGCGAAGGAGCCAAAGATGATTTTCTGAGAGGCTGGAGATCTATTTGGTCATTTGGTTTGGGTGACTTGGAATTGGATGGAGTCGGAGGTTTGGGAGGAAGAGGGGGAGGGGAAGATGAAATCGTAGTGGGTGGGGATGACAGAACTATTGAAGGACCAGAAGACGAGAAACTGTCTTGTTGCGTCACATTAGACGATGCATTCGATGGTGCAACGCTTAGCGGCTGAGGAGGCTCCAATTTAACATTCAGCCCGCTATCTAATTTCTGGGCGGTATCAAAGGGTCCCACCTGGGAGGGTCGTCGTCGAGGTTGAGATGCAACCTTGAACCAGCCACCAGATTGTGGTCGTTCATCTTTTGGTGCAGGTGAGGGTGGTAGATCATCAAACACCTTCTCAGCCTTATCGCTCTTCGATGATTTGTCGCCTAGCCGGAAGCTTCTTCTCTTGAACCATGCCACTCCAATCTTGGCTTCCTTACGAGACTTTTCCTTCTCCCCTCTCTCCTCCTTTTCCTTCTCTTTGCCATTGAGTTGCGCTTGGGAATTGACAGTGGGAGCTGAAGTTGTTGAAGGGGGGACAGGAGGAACAGGAGGAATGGTGGATGAATCTTCGGGAATCGCTAAGGTAGGAGAAGAAGCTGAATGACGAGGTGATCGCGTGAATTCTGACTGCATCGACCTGTCAGACTTGTCAGCTCGGGATGAGGTCGCGGTAGACGGTCGGGCTGAAACCGAAGTGATGCGACGCACTGCTCTTGGGCTAGAGAGAGGCGACGCAACACCAGGGGATATTGATGGTGAACCGTTCAAGAGCGGCGAGTGATCATGATCCGATTTGTCGTTGATCTGTGTAGAAGATACAAGGGGGACTAGAGGTGGGGGAGTAACGATGACGGCGTTCGGGGCATTGGCTGATTCAATTTCGGTAAGGCCAGGGGGTAATGAAGGTATTGTCTGGCTATGTTGTGAAGGTGTCCAAGGATGAGTATCAATAGGATGGTGCTCGGGTAACAGGAGGGGTGCAGGCGGAGATAACTTGAGACCTAGGGGAACGGGGTCGATGTCGGCGGCTTGGTAGTATAATACGTATGCGGATCCCGAGTTCGAGTCGCCATAGTATTTGGGAATATCGCCTTCAGGTATAGGATATACATTATCATCATCGAATACAAGCCATGACCCAGCAGACTTGACAATAGAAATGTAATGGCCGTGATGTGGTCCACTGGAAAAAAGGATAGAATGAACATTGTATGTGAAACGAAAGGAACTGATCACCCACTTTCCAATATGAACTACTATAGCAAAGAGATTATACAGACGGTCGGCGTTCTCGAGGTCATCGACGGTATTAAACAACCGCAACTCAAAGGGGAATGCGACGCGATAAGTTAATTTGATGTACTTTTGTACGTCCTCTTGGAACTTGAAGCGCTTGAGGTGTAGAGCGAGAACGTTTGGCAGCCTTTTGATCTTCATGCTAAAAGGTATCCGGTAAATTCAAACATTCCAGCCAGAACAGGTAAAACTGGCCCACCGTTTCTCCGCCTCCTGTAGGTCGCAACATGCGTCACAAAAGAACTTATTTCTCTGACATAGCATCTCGCTTGCACTGAACGATCGCAGACATGCCGTTACACTTGAATTCTGCTCGATATCTATCGACAGATCCAGAAAAGACTCATCTCGGGAGGAAACCTCAAGAAGACGTTAACGAGGATGAACCAATTAGGAACAAACGGACACATACTGTTTCGCAAGTCAGGCACCGCGTCTCACTAGTCAGCACACCTTCGAAAAGCTTATGAACCAGCGTGGCATCCTGTGGCGAGGTTCCTGAATTCGAGCTTGTTGCCGTAACAATTGTTGGAGGCGCCTTTGATGCGAGCGTCGCTAATGAGCCACTCACTATTTGGGAAACGATCAGCTTGGGGTAGGGAGATGAAGCATAGATGAGGCATAGATGCTGGTTAGACTTACGGTCTTCACCCTGAGTGTTGTTCTGTACAGACTTCTTCTCTTCTTCCAGCTCCTCAACAATCATATTCAGGAGGTGGTTCAGGAACTCATGAGCATCTTGATGCATAGTGGAACGGAAATCCTCCTTGCTCTCCTTGAGTTTGTCAATAAAGGCCTTGGGCGCAACGACACCTTTATCGCCGGGATTAGTGGAAATGTGGAGGAAAAGGGAACGGAGTGCGGAAAATAATGTTGGCGGGGAGAGTGGAATTGGGCGAGGGGGTGGGAGAGTAACCGGAGGCGTATCGAGAGGATTGCCAGATGTTGAAGCTTTGCGCTCCGGTTTGCGACGGTTGGGAACGAGAGGTAGAGTTGAAGGGGACCTTGCCGATACATCGTGGGCGGGCAAGGGGGGTTCGCTAGGGATGGACGGATCCGTTGTCTGTATGATAAGGTCGCGGAAGGGGGTGCAGAAATAGAGAGCTTGAATGACGGAATTTGCATAACTAGATGGGTCTGTCAGAATAAAGGGTGAAGGATTGGAAGGAGAATATCACACCAAGTGTTACCAAACTAAAAATGAAGATCACTACAATAGTCAAGGGAAAGGTGGCGGAAGAACATACGTTCTCGAGACCAAACTTTTTAGCATCTGCAGAAGAGACAACGGGTACTGGAGGGGGTTTCGAGCCCTGGGGCGGCTGGGAGGAAGCCTGACCGCCAAAGATCCACTTTGTTTTGGCCATCATATTGGCCCGGGCGGACAAGAACCCTGAGGAGGAATGGCTAGGAGGAGGAGGAGAAGGAGATGGATGAGAGAGTGGATCAGACGTCGTCCGCAACAAACTCGCAGCATTTCTCTCCCCCGCCCTTGTTGCCACGTGACCCTATTGGAAGAGGGTGCCTGGAGTACTTGCCGGCCCGGACATGATACATCAACAACAAATATAATTTCTTTACCACATCTTCTTTACATATATATCATCTCCAACTTTGACCTCCCCCTCCGCCTTGGGCACTCCATTGCACCCAATACACGGCTTCATTTTCTCCACTGGATCAATACCCTTCCTGAACTTCATAATCACTTTGTAGGGCACCGCGGCGTCCCTTTCACCAGTCTCAGGGTCAACATTTGGAAGCTGGATAAAACGAATGACTATATAAGCATGTCCCATCCAATCAAGCACTGACCATCACTTACCAGGCAACGTGTACATTTGGATACCAAGGTTATGCTGGGCGCGACCTCTGAGCCGATACTGATCTCCTCCCAGCCATCTTCAGCGAAAGCTCCCGCGCCCTTGAGGACTATATTGGGTCGGAATCTACGCAAAGATCATCAGCATCTTCCATTTTAAAGCGCAAGGTGCTTCCCCAGCTCCTAGGGGTAATTCTCAGGGGAAACAAACTCCCCCGCCACAGGCATTCCTGGCAGTCTGCCCCAAAAGCCCCATCTCCTTACAAACAAACTCACCGTTCAATCAGGATTTTACCATCTTCCCACCGCCGGTCAATCCCCTGAGTTCCGACAAGGGGCTTGATCTGATCTTCTACAGCCTGGGCATTCTCCTCGGAACACACCAACAGGGGATACATATCCTGGAAATGAGCTGTGGCCTTGAGATCAGGGAATTCATATGTGGGATCGATGGAGCGGGGAAGGGGGCCTTTGTAAAGAAGGTGGACTGGCTGGCCAATGTATCTGGACAGGACGTCAGACGGAGAAGGTGCGCCTTTGGCGGAGGATTGGCAAATGTAGCCATCTATCGGCGCATAACCGGGCCAAATTGTGACGTCTGTAAGCCTACAAAGATCAAGATATCATCCATGTGTGTGTGTGGCAAATTCATTACTCACAAGGTCCATGTGCTTAGTATTTCCTTATTAGGACATAAAGGAATTGCGACATTCTCGCATCCCGAGTCCTCAGGGAATGTTATCACCAGTGAGCCACCCTCGGGAGACGACTCATCGACTTGGATGAGGGGCTTGATCAAAACCAACTATCTTCTCGTCAGTATAGATGTCCTACCTGGAACGTAGCGCCCACCTTTGCGACCTCTCGTGCAGTTAAAATCTTCTTCTTTTCAGCATCAATGACACACCACTTCCTATCGTTCTGGGCGCGCAAAGATTTCACAGCGGTGAGAGCAACTAACTACACAAAACACACCTCAAGGCCTTGCGGTGTAAATCTCGCCGATTCAACGGACGTTCCCCGACAACTCTACGCAAGGGAGCGTCAGTAAATCACCTCCCCAGAGCAGAGCAAAAGTATACCTTGATAGGGTGCACGAGGATTTTAGAGACCTTGACGGTACCCACTTTGGGTGGCATGTTACCGGTCCTAGGTATAGGTTTTCGTGGAGTTGTAGTTTTGGATGAAGCGGTCGAAGTCCTGCGATTGAAAGCGGCGAAGAGCAGTGCAGCAGCAGTGACTGTTGCAATTCCAGTATATAAAAGTGCATCTGGCCTGCCTCCCCATAAGCCCGTGAGGAAAGAATCAGTGTCTGATAAAGTCATGAGGCTAATGTGCGCTTCTGTCACTACGTCTTCTATGTTATCGATTATTGTTGATCAGTGTTTGGTTGAGGAAGGGTTAAAAAAAAAAAATAGAAAAAGGCCGAACAGCAGACACTCGACGCTTTAATATCGGTGCCAGGAAAGTCGGGCAACAAGTCTGAGCGTCTATCTTTTACTTCGGTCCCATCACATGTCAGCCAGGGACGGACAACTGGGAAATATGAACACAACGGGAACGCCATCGTTTCGTCCAAAGGTACATACTAAATGTTCGTGTATCATGCTGTTGTGGTAGTGTTACATATCAAAAGTATTGACTCGTCATGCGGTACGGAAGATGAGATGAACGCCACTATCAGTGGTAACGATATCGCTCACGCTCCCAACCTCCAAATTGTATGTTGCCTCTTCAAATGCCTTTTGCATCTGTCCAGGCCCAAACCAGCCGAGATCGCCACTGTTGCTATGAGAAGAGCAATCCGAGACCAGGGATGCGAGCTCAGCAAATTTCTCATTCTTTTGTGGGGCCTCGTTGATTTCCTTCTGATATCCTCTCAGAATCTCAATAGCCTCTTCCTTCGAGCGTGTAATATTGGCCTAGAAAAGGTACAGAGGGTCATCAATCATCACGCTATACAGCACACCTGGCTAAAGATAAAGTTGAGGATCATTACTCACCTCTTTCCAGCTTGAAGGTCGCCGGCTGTCCTTATGCTTCACCAACAGATGGCTTGCCCGCACCTGGCCTTTCTCGCCATCCAGCAATTTCTTCAGCGCATCCTTATACTTTTCTGCCTTGGCAAAGCCCATGACCTGCTCCTCCGTAAATCCCTTTGGAACCGTCCAAATCGATTCTTTGGTTTCGGCATTGTAGAAGTAGATCATCCCTTTGGAATTGGACATACGAACTTCCCAGCTCTGAAGTGTGTTATTATACCAAGTACCGAGATTTCTGAGATAGTAGAACATACCATGATGGCGGCAATAGTGGAACGTGGACAAGCTCAACAGCTTCATGCCGTCGTTCGGTGATGACAACTGTTCCTAAAATAGCACTCCCTTACTACGAGATGCCATTTGTTCGATCACCCCCACTGCACCATTATGCCCTACCCCTATCCACATCCATTATGCGACCCAAACAAAGGCTACAGACATCCATTTCTCTTTGGCATACACTACCTGGGAGGTATCGGAGGTTAGATTTATATGTTGTTCTGTCCTGTAGACACTTATTCTTCAACATCAACAGATAACCCAAGAACAGTATGCCGTTTGGCGCATTCCTCATCGCGGATTTGCTGAGGATACCATAGGTGACAGAACTCGCAATGTCAAAGTACTCTGCCCTTCTGCGTAGACAGCCAGAGTGGTGGGCGAAGCACCAGGATGAGGGTGTGCAAGCTGAATGGCGCAAGCTTGCAACGTTACCCAGCGTCACCAGAGTTAGGACACCTTCGGCGATAGCAGAAGTCCAGCTCTCAGAGAGTCAGGTATACGTTGGATTCGCACCCGTGCGCTCAAACTAACACGCTGGCAGATCCAGTACATCATTGACGAACTTGACGGCTACGCAGCGTTAAGAGACTCAACTAACCGATGGTGAGTACCTAGCACTACACACACAAATGAGTCGTAGCTGACTCCCCACAGTCAAGTATCCTGTTTCGAGCGGATATGGGAGTCGGATAACCTCTTATCCGAGTCAGCAAACGACAAATTGCGGAGTCTATTGCTGGAACTGGAACATGTCCCGACCTGCACGCGCAGCGAAGATGGCAGTACACTTAATCTCATAGATCCCATGCTTCACTGTCTAGTCTATCACAGGACACTCGTGTTCTACTCCCACAGAGCCTCCAGACCTCTTGCGCCACTCCCAGCCACCGACATTTACACAAGTTGCCCACGCTTTTCCCTTCTTCCCGCAGACATTTTCATTGATGGCACTGGAAGAGTAAAATTCCTCTCCTACATCAATAATGTCCGACGGGAAGATCACCTCCCTCTGTACAGTCACCTTGAAACCTGTCTCGAAAGGTTTATACCCCTATTCGAGCACACCCTGACGGATCTCCATCGCAACAATCCCCTACCCCAACGAATACCAGGGCCGTGCAAGTATACTGTATGGGACGAACCTGACCCCCCGGATCACTCGGATGACGAAGAAGGATGGTCTACATACGAACGTGAAATGCGTTTTTGGGTCATGAACCGGCCAATTCAGCTCCCGAACATCCCTAGCACCGGCTATTCTGGTGGTATCGAAGCCAGAAGGTTTGTCGTATCGCTGCGTGGGCGCCAACTTCAGGTTGTGGTTAGTGCTACTGAAACACACCTAGTACGCCTAATTGTCCTTCACCTTATCAACCACTCTGACACCAGCATTGACCTGCGTAGCACTCACAAGGTCCGGGCTTCCCTGGCATACCCTGGCACGTCAAAGGCATGCGGAACGAACGAATAGTAGCTTCTGGGATACATTGTTTATCTGCGGTCCGTACCCCGAGCATACACAACCTTTTACTTATACTTATTTCCTCTCACATAGGATAACATCACGGCCACCTCAATTCAATTCCGTATGGCTGTCTCCTATCCCCGTGGTTTCTCAGCAGGCGATAATGGTGCTACACTACGGACATGGGGCTTTGGTGATGGTGACCCCTGTCATCAGTACGTTGGCGAAACGCCCCTTCGAACTGGAATTAGTCTCGTCTGGCCGAACATTTACCAACACAAACAAACACCTTTCGAACTTGCTGACCCTACACGAGATGGACGGTTGACGCTACTGATGTTCTATCTGATTGACCCCGACATCCAACCTATTCCATCCACAAGTTCTGTTACTCCTCAACAGAAAGACTGGACCCGAATGATGCTGGAGGAGGCATTCGCCCCTCGTCTTCCGGTGGAGTTGATACACGAGATATCCCTGCATGTCGAGGGATTAATGGACCTCCAAGAGGCAGAGGATTACAGAAAGGCTTTTCTAGACATCCAAGCTAATTTCCGCCAAGCAAACAATAATTATCACTTCTGTATTCCGTTTGACGTCTGGAACGGAATGGTCACTTGAATTGATACTTAAGCTCTTCACTATTCATAACTAATACACTGTTATACAATTTGACCTTATCCTCATGCGCTTCCGCCATGCTTCTGATTCGTAGATCCTTCTTCGCCAACTGTGAACAAACTCGGGTGTCTGTTAATCTACATCGACGTCATTCCATGTTACCACGTCAAGGTAAATTACCACCTACAAAAGACCTGACCCGCTTGCCAAAGATATACATCGGGATGGACCCCAGCCAACAGAAGGCCTGACACCCCGCCAAAATGAGTAAAGAGGTCTTGACACCTCGATGTTCGATCATCCCATTCGCAAAGAACGTAAATCCATAGAGGACCATATTCTTGAAGAAATTGGTGACGGCCAACACATGTAACGCATTAGGGCCGTGGGTGTCCAACAAATAAGTAACTGCTGCCGAGCCCGACATGATCATGCTGAAGTTGGCCATGCTATTAGTCGGTCAGTCATCTGTGAACAGAAAGTGAGATCTCAAGCCTACGCGATACACGCAACAGCTCCTATCCACGGGATATTGTGTGTTGTACCAACTATTCACATCATATTCAAATCTATTCTCGGGAGGTTCGCTTTGCAACTCACCTGCCCAACCGGCATAACCAAACACCCCGAGAAGCATTGACGAGATGAAAAGAATTCTGAACTCGGGTTCGTAAATTCCCTTGTTATGTTTTGCAAGCCAGACCGTTCCCCAGTCCGTCAAAGGACCCGAAATTATGGTTGCCAATACAATACCAACGAGTCCACCGAGGTTAGTGAGCCCCTGTATGGGATCGTCATTACGGATGATATTATTGGGTGAATAAATAGAACCCACGATTTGTGAGGCCGTGAAGTTGTACTCAATGGTGAAAATTGTAGAAGAACAAATAGGCATCAGACTCAGCCATACGGTTTGCATTCCGTGCACGAAAAATATGAACCAAAGCTGCACGATTTATTAACATCATATAGATAGAGGAGTCAGATGGGGATGCTCACGACGGGCGAGAGGAGAAAGGGCAAAGGCCGGAGAAACAAGCTCAGGAGACTGACGTCGGTGAAAACGCCATTCCAGATCCTCAGCTGTGAAAGATATGTAACATCCTGAGGACCGGATTGGTTCAGAATATTGGATCCTGAACCGTCTTCTATGCTCTTCTTTTCGTGGATGGCAGATCCTTCAGAACTGTGATTGCTATCGGTGGGAATTTCTTGCGCTTCGCGATTATATGTCGTCTGAAAAGGGCTTCATTACATCTCCCAGAACGTGCATATGACCACCCACCTCTGGTACAAAGAAGAAGACCAAAACCACCGCAATTCCAAGCGGAATTGTGACAAACCAAAAACCCATTTGCCACGACATATTCTGGACCACATAGCTATAGAGCAGGGGTCCCCTATAAGGAGTTATATGTCTGCTCGGATTCCTTCGTTATACCATAAACATGCATATACCCACATTGTGATCCCTGCCATAATTGAAAAGCTCCAGGCAACACTCCGACTACCCCTTTCATGTACGCTGGAACTAATAAGAACACGATAATGATGTTTTATCTAGAGTCCACTTACAAATATATCTGCTCAATGGTCGACGCAACCAGGCTATAAACCTCGATTTATATGATAAAAATAAGGTATGGAACCCCACCCTCACCTTTGCAATGCGGACATCCCGAATCCCTGGAAGACACGAGAAGCCCGGATTGATGGTATCCCAGGGCTGACCGCACACCAAATACACGAGATGAACATCTAGAATTCGATGATGAACGTGCTGTCAATATTATGTGCTACCTTTCCATACCAGAAACACAGAGCACAGGTAGACAATCCTATGTCCAAATTTTGCAGCTAGGGCATTCTGTGCCAACCTGCAACACAATAAGTGCCTCATTTTTTGTGTTGAAGCAAAGATACATACATGAAGCAGCCTAGGCCGAGGAGGATAGATCCAAAGCCAGAGGCGATAGCATCCACGCTTACATCAAACTGTTGGGCCAATAGTACATACCCTGGACCAACCATCGGAGACAGTGCACCGTCTAATGAAGCTGTGAATGCTCTATAGGTAAACGTCAACGCGTCAGCATGTATATGCAATAGTTTGCAGTGTAGCGTACAGTGTCCAAAAACAGGCTTCTTTCTTCCATCGGGGCCAGTTTAGGCTAAGTATACTTAACGAGAGATATGGAGAAACGGACTTCAGAACTTACGGGTCCCGCGGGTCGTCCGAGGGTTGAGGAACAAGGATTACATGAGCATGCCTTCCCGTACCTCTCTTCAGTCCACGAGCCTCGTCAATGACGATCTACAACTGCTGTTACCGACGCGTCCCATATCAAGGAAAAGACGCTGACCTGCTTGCCCCTGCTTACTCCACGATCAGAGAGCAGGGCTGTTCCAGGTACATATTCTAACAGATGGTCCTCTGATTCACCCTCAGTGTCATCGCTGGAAGACTTCAGGAGTCGAAAAACTGACCAAGGATACCGAAAGCCATGACTCACAGAGGGGCACACAGCTTGGTCCAAGTTCTAACTTGTATATATATCCCCCGCGCGACAATATTTGTCCACATGGACAGAACTTCTCATCGATGCCAACAGTGATTTCCTGTTTAACCATACATACAAAACCGATTTTAGAACAGCTCATAGATATCTCGGGGGTTGAAGGCAGCCCGCGTGGTCGCCTGGCAGTCTGCCGTGGTAGAAAAATACTGCTCTAGGCTGAAGGGCTTCAAATGTATGTATTGCTGAGCCAATCAATGCCAGTGCAACAGTTTCAAGGAGTGCGTCAATAAGGGAAGGACAAATAAGTGGAGATATGCGCACAGATTCAATGGGCAGCAGATCCGCCTGAGAAAGCTTAGGAACTTTAGTTTATCCTCGGTACCAGGTATGTCGCGCGTCATGTGCTTGATAGGCATGACGAAGTATTGGGGTTCAGAAGGCTTCTTGAGCTAACAATAATTAATTCACCGCCAGTGCATAAAACAAGAAAGAATCTAAGTAAGTTGAAGGTCTACATTACGAAAAAACGAACGGCCAACTCCTCGTAGGTCTGAGGATAGGAATTGACTACTGTCCTCCATATCCAAGTGGGTTCTTGCTCTGCCAATTCCAGAGATCTCGACACATGGTATCGAGGTCTTGATCGGCCTTGAAGCCAAGTTCTTTTTCCGCCAAAGAGGGGTCGGCTGTCAGATCCGGAACGTCACCACGCCTGGCAGGAAGTGTCGATGAGGGCCACTTATTGACTATGACTGAGAAGCCCGCTTACCGCCTTCCAATAATCTCGTACTTGTAGTCGAAACCGGTAGCCTTGCACATCGCTTCGACAATCTGGAGGACGCTCATTCCTCGGCCTTTTCCCAAATTATATGCCTTGTAGAATGCCTCCTTCTTTCCGCTGAAGATGCTAGAGTTCTCTGTCAAAGCATCCAAAGCCAGACCATGACCAGCTGCAAGGTCTAAAATGTGGAGGTAATCACGAACACAGGTACCGTCACTGTAAAAGAATCAGTCATGAGCTCACTATACTTGTGTATCACTAACAGTGTAGGGTAATCATTGCCGAATACTTTGAGAGTAGACTCTTTCACTCTTCCAACAGCCATATGGGCCAAAAGGGGGAGGAGATTTCCGGGGCGACCGCGGGGGTCTTCACCAATTACACCTGAAGGGTGTGCACCTGCAGGACTGGATCAACGTCGGGGAGTGTCATTGAGTACGAATATCATATACTCACTTGAAGTACCGCAAAGAGATTGCTCGCCATTCCGAATTGGCTATTAGAGTGTAAGAAAAGAGAAAAGATCAATGGGTTGATACATACATTGACACAGGTCTTCTATGATAGTCTCGGTCATCACTTTAGTCTTGCCATAGGGGCTGTCAGCCTGAAGTCGGGTCGTTTCTGGAATCGGGATTATGGGAGGCGTGCCATAGACGGTAGCCGAGGATGAGTACACAATTTTTCTGCAATCAAATTCGTCCATGATTTGAAGGAGTGATATTGAAGCGGAGACATTATTGGCATAATATGTCAGGGGTATCTCTGTCGATTCGCCAACAGCTTTGTAGGCCTGTGAAAATCAGCTCAAGCGACAGCAGGGTTTGTTATTGATCAGGGCTCACTGCAATGTGAATCACACCCCAAATACCACCCTTTCCATACTTCTCGAAGACGGCTCGAATTTGTTCCGGTTTTGTGAGGTCGCAGCGGTGCAAGTCGATCTCTGTACTTTCTCGTTCGATCGCTGTTGCATTTTCGGGAAGTTCACTTTGAGAGAGTTGGGAGACGCGACTGAGAGCGGCTGGTTGTGCATTGTGGTAATTGTCTATTGTAATGACCTTGTATCT
>QFDT01001338.1:0-16231 GCA_003315915.1 Macrolepiota dolichaula
AACCCAGAACACCATGGCAGGATGAAGCAGATGGATTTGCGCTTTTTCTGGCTCAGAGATGCTGTGGAAGGAGGTCTGGTGGATCCTGTGTATGTAAAAACTGATGAGCAGCTGGCTGACATGTTCACCAAGGCTGTGAGCAAGAAGACTGTGATGTACACAGTTCCTAGGTTGGGCCTCAGGAGATAGAGGTCTGTGTGTTGGATTTGGACTGGTCAGATCAGGGGGTTGTGTTAGAGTTGCTCCTCCCAGTCAGGTGACTCCAGTCAGGTGATAATACATGTGACATACATGTGATGGTGGGATGGGAATAGCTTAGATAATTTCCTGTCCTGTATATAAACCTTACTTCTCTCTTTTGTACTTCTCATCCTCTTACAGTGTCTTACTCACTGTTAATCTATTCTCTTCTGGTGACTGTTAGAACTCCTCTGGAGTCTCCCTGCTTCTATTTTCAACAGACCCTCGATGGGCAAGCAAAGTGGCAAAAGCCTTTTTCACTTCTCTTGGAATCACCATGTATCTCTCCACAGCATATCACCCCCAGACTGATGGAGCAACCAAACGATCACACCAAAAACTCGAAACATATCTCTCAAAATATTGCTACAAAGATCTGACGACATGGGCCAACAAATTATCACATTTTGAGTACAAATATAACTCCACTCCACATGCAGGAAACGAGAAGACACCATTCAAACTCCTGTACGGCTATACACCTCCACCCATTCCCCAATTCCTTGAAATTACAAACACACCAGCAGTCAATGACTGACTCAAAGACCTTGACATCCACTGACAAAACACTGTTGAGGTTATGACAAAGAACATGAATCGGATGGCCAAACAAAAGCCTAACCGATCTGACACCTTCAAGAAAGGAGATAAGGTCTGGCTTGATGCCAAGAACCTCCCCCTTCAAGAACAGTTGTCTAAAATCCAACCTCAACACTATGGCCCCTTTTCCATCGCAAAACAAAGAAGACCCCTTGCATACAAACTCACCCTTCCCAAGACATGGAGAATCCATCCAGTCTTTCACGTCTCCTTGCTCAAACGTCACCAGAAGACCGAGTAAAACAACACCAAACCCAAAGCCAAACCACCAGATATCATTGATAGCCAAGAAAAATATGAAGTTGAAGATATAATTAACCATCAACTTAACCGAGGCCGACTCACCTATCTCATCAAATGGAAAGGTTATCCCAACTCCAAAAATACATGGGAACCTGAACAGCAACTCCTTCCTCATTTGACCAAAATCTTAACCGACTATAAGAAGAAACATCGACTCTAGATTGGATCACAAAAGCTTATATGTCTGACCAAGCAAGTGACCACGCCTACAATGACTACGAACCCCTCTCTGAACCCCCAACCACTGACCCCCTACCCATCTCACACAACGACATCTGGCCCATGGATACCTCCACCCCATCCACAACTCATCTCATCCCAGCCAAGAACGTATATACCTCCAGTGAACTACCATCACCATCGTCATCTGTCCCAACCACTGTACATTTATCCGACGACTCAGGACGATGGCCTTTCAACAGCATTAACCCATCTGTCCTCTCCCAACCTTCTTTGGCATCCAGAGGAGATCCTTCGTTACCTTTGGTCCCTAGCACATCCCCAACAGCTCCCTCTATTCCGCTCCGTCTCGAAGATGTTTTGGAAAATAAGGACTATCAAACTTTCCTCCAACAAGCCCTCACTTCCATTACCGGACGAAACCCGCATTGTTATTCACAGGGACAACAAGATCCAAATATGGACACACAACCAAGCATCCATCCACACCCCATCACCCCCTCTTCACATTTATCAAACACAGAGTACACCAGCCCTGCCGCTGCAATCACCACCACTTCCCTTGCATCACAGATGGACTTCCACCGACCGATTCCCGCACCAGATCCACTCGACTCTTTTGAATATGACGAGCTCTGGATCAATCTCCGAGATACAGCCAATAGAGCAGACCACACACCACTCAATCAGGCTGGACCTAATCTCAGCACCCTCCGTACATGCTACGCGGAGAACCTCCTTGCACAGACCCTCACATACCTCGCATCTATCAGCCCAGAGAACATCCAATACACCATCACAGCCTTTGTCAAGATGTCTCCTCAATCCCAATCCTATGCAAACGCTACCTCCTCTCACTCCCAACGTCAAGGAGTGGTTAGCCTTCCTGGAAATCCAAACCCCAGTTTATCAGTACCTACAGCTATCGGACAAAACGGAATACGAGACGAACCGCAAGTGGAACCAGGAACCTATCACTGGAAATATCAGGAGAATGGATACACCCTTACTACTGATGGAAGATCGCATTCCTACCGCATCAGAACCGACCCATGGATCCCAGAGACCTTTCAGCCTCAACATAAGGCTTCAAATGAACAACAACCCAACCTTGCCATTTACCCAAACCTCTATGCCCTCGTCCTCATCCTTGAGCAGATGGGAGACCATAATCCCATATGAGACTATCCCCAATGGAAATACGCAATCACCCACTGTGTCCTACCAATCCCTTGGGCTCTCAAACTTCCCCAGGAGCTCTTAATCGTATATTTGCACGGCTGCTGGGCCTGTCAAGGCGTCGGACACATCGGTGCAGACTGTCCTACCTATAAATGTCAATTCTGCAACAATTCCAAACATTACTCCTGGATGTGCGCTAGAAGACCAGCCACTCCAACCTACCCTTCACGTCATTCTACGCCCCTTCAAACCATCACCTTCAAGGATGCCCAAAAACAATGCCACTTCCTCAAGAACGCTCTCATCTTAGGATAACACACCCGACAAAACATCCTCTACGAAGACCCCAACATTATTGTCCCTCGACCAATGCGATGCGATCCTAACACCACCGAAAACATCACAACTGAATATTGGTACCACCCGAATAACCGTCACATGGAAGGACAAATTGTCAACACCAATGGCAACCCCATTCAATGTGAACAAATTGTTGAGTGATGATAGGACAAGTCACTCTTCAGGTTAGGTCCACTGAACTGACCAAAGAAACCACCTAGTGCACCAGCCCCTACAGTGTGCCAGTGGTAGGCAGTCAATGTTAAGAGGTAATCCATTCGGTTTTGGGCATCTTGGGCATCTCGGCAGCCTCGGCGTTATATTCGATTTTCATTTTATTTTGGATTTATTTTGTGTTTTCATATCGCGGGAATTTCCGATCATAAACTGTATAGTTGGTCTGTGTGCCTGTAGTTTTCCTATATAGTTTTGACTCGACAAGGTTGATTCCCTTGTCGAGTTACACCTTATACACTGCCGTTATCCCTGGACCATACTAGATCCTACAGATAAGCCGTCGTACTTCAACAGTCAAGGCCATCCCTAGTGAAACAGGTTATATATCACCTACTAGTTCCTACAGTAACCAGACCATATAGCTCAGTGGTAAGAGCAACTGTGGCTCCAACAGGAGGTCCCAGGTTCAAACCCTGGTGTGGTCACTTTTCTGTCTTAACACAAATCCGTCTCATTGACAAAGACCCAGTTTATCAATAATTGAGTTGGAGTCTTGATATACAAAGGGGATAATGTTACGATTGTCTCCTCTATCCTGTAACAGTATGTCACTTCTCTTCGTCGTCTTGGACCTGTTCCAGTCTTCTTCTTTTCTGCCTATTCCTGTCACCATCATTTCTAAGAGCTGTGTCTCTTTCTCTATTTGTCTGATTGGTCTTAGGCCAAGTTTCCTTATTATGTATGCACTAAAGATAGTGACACCTCAGTGAAAGGGTCGGGAATGGGATCTCGATGTGCGGACTTCATCTACGATGTATTTGTATATTGATTAGTTGGACAAACATCGATACGGCCTCATATACTGAAGTGTAGAGTACTGTGTACCTTAGCTTTAGTATTGTTGTTAACCAGCATGTTCTTATTGATATTGTTCAATGTTGCAAATCTGTTCCCTCAATTGTCTTCAGTGACAATTAGACTTACCATATAACACCTGCCTGGAAGCTCTGTGCATTGCTCAAGTTCAGGAGACGACCCCTCCATCATTACATCAAGAAGACCTTTGTCTTGCTCAACTCCACTTGGCGCTTACCTCGTTCTCTAGTCTGGGACTATGGATCAACTGGTAGTACTGCTGAGGTGACTTCTCAGCAGCCCATCTTCTGGCACGGCTTTGGACTAGGTCCGAGCATAACACAAATACTGTCTTTGCTGCTGCTGTCTAATGTGTAAATAAGCCTGGAACCCCACATCAAGGCTCTTAGTGCCAACTCATCTCCAAATTTCTTCTTTCACAACTGCTTTGTAATTTTTTTACACAATTTCAATATAATTTGTGCAAAGTGTTGATTTGTCAGCTTTTGTTGTTGAATATAGTTGCCAATTGTTTGCTAGCTATTTTGTTAAGAGGTAATCCATTTGGTTTTGGGCATCTTGGGGATCTCAGCACACTCAGCATTTATATTCAATTATCATTTTCTTTTATATTTTCCTTTAATTATCTATCATGAGAATTTCCCATCATGAACTGTATAGTTGGTCTGTGCACCATGTATTTACCTATATAGGCTTGACTTGACAAGGTTGATTTCCTTGTTGAGTTATACCTTTATACACTGCCATTATCTAGAACCTACAGATATGCTGTTGTATTTCAACACATTTACCAAGCCCCTAGACATGTGTCAGGAGTATCCATGCCAAAATAGCAGTTTGCATTACCACAACATGCTCATCAGCAGTTTCTTTGTCAAGCCTTAATTGACCATTTGATGTCCAATAATTGAATATTGCTGGTAGTATTTGTGTTTTGAAGATATGTGCCCTTCCAATAGTCATCTCTTGTAAGCAATAATCTTCCTTGAACTCTTCAATTGTTTTCCATTCCTCAATAGTGTAATGGCAATAGCCTTGTGGTTTGCAAATTTAAATGTTTGGAATTACTGCCATGGTGGATAGAGGTCAAAAATGGCATGTGTGCAAGGCATATGCCAAAGATGAGGCCATGCCAGATGATCACAATCACAATCATCTCCTCTCATAGGTTTCTCACTGTTTAATATGCCAGGCCAGAAGTGAAGAAGGACAGAAATAATGGTTGAAGGTGATGATGATACTGTTGATACTGTAACCTTCCAGACAGTCAAAACAAATGTGCACAGGGGCCAAAGAACTATCTGCTATATCCAGATTCCATTGAGGCCAATACCAGATCAACAGATAGATCCTCCTGATATAAGGCAATTGGTTATCGGTGACAATGATCCATACACAGAATGTGCTCAGGTTGATATACAAGACAAGTACAATGATGGTCCAAAATTAAACAAGGTGAATGGAATAAATCAAGCCAGAATCAAATTTAAAACTCAGGATAGCAACAAATATGGATGGAAAATTTTTGTGCACACTTAGAGACACTATTAAAAGCCTTACTGGCAAGATAGGTGCTGCTAAACAACAGAAAATGTATGTATTGTTCAAACAAGCAATTAGCACTCTAGAAATGTGATGACTGCATATTACTGGCACTCCTTTGCTGATCCAACATGTGTTATGACCACCAGAATTGTCCATTACATAATATCCAATGTTAGACAGGAAGCTTTTTTTGGCCTGCTGCTTTGTGGGAGGTTGGAACATACATTCTGATATCCTACCATGATACAGGTTCTGCTTGTCTTGACGCCAAAATCAAAATTCTGGAAAGTATACAAACCCTTGCTAATGAAAAAAAAAACAAGAACATTTAAAAATGTACTTACCAGCAGTCCCACAGCCAATGTTAGAGGCCTACAAGCAAGGGAAAGAAAATGAAGATGAGGACATAAATGATGAGGGCATTGATGACAAAGATCTTGAAGAAGTGGTGCAATATCTGAGCACACCAGAGGCAGGGTTATCAAGTCAAGGCCCAGTCCAAAGGTCAGATGCATTCAACAATCACTACATCCAAATTGTTCACATTAATAGTGTGCACTATCAGACATTGGTGACCTATGGCTGCTAAGGCAGTGATTCAATTCATGCCAATGTCACGTATGCTGGCCTCATCCTGACAACTTTTAATTCTTATCAAACACTGTTTACTATTGGAGTCCTGGATAATTTCCGCCTTTCAAACCTGGAATGCAAAGTAACAGCATATCCATATTTCCAACAGCTCTGTTGCCTCACCTACCCAATGGAGCCCTCTCACACATCAAACTTATATCAGGAGCTCCTCTGTATGTCAAGGTTGTAGCACTGGCTGAAGAAAAAAAATGGGCTGGCCATAGCACTGGCATCTGCTGTACTCATGAACCAGCAGTAGGTGAACTTGCAATCTTTTACCCTGCATGTCTTTTTTTTTTAATAAAAAATCCAATCTTATGGCACTAAGATCTACTTAAGTACAAATAGGTGCACAATAGCGGTCCCATGTTAGGATTTCGCCAGAGCTCTTGTCCAGCAGTGCATGTTAATCCCGTACTGGACGTTATGAGGCTAGCTAGATCTCCCAATGGATCCAATGCTTCTGGTCCTCTTTACTAGGACCTTGCTGTGGTTGGATAAGACAGCAGATGAGAGACAGCAAGAGTGACAAGTCTACCTGACTTGAAGTCACAGCCAAGACGATGTCAAGTACCTTAGACAACGTCTAGAGATGGAGGGAGAACACCTGGTGGTTCTTGCCTTGTTAGGGCTTGAAGAACTCAACACTAGGAGCGAGAAGAGAACACTGTCTAGTAGCAACAACGCTAAGATTCAAATTGGGAAACTACCTACTTACAAGCTTGCTATTTATCGTGTATTGTACTAGCTATTGAAAAGGTGGTAGTTCGTCAAAGAAGGAAAGAGGAAACGGAAGTCCATATCTAAACATAGGATGGGGAATAGCAGAGGTCTGTAGCTAAACATAGTACAGAAACGGAAGGATGGAAAGAAAGGAAAAGCAGGAGTCCGTGCTCCAAAGAGTCCAAAGTCTCTAAATTTAGCTGTTCTCCTATATCGGTATTGTTTGTCCGTTTACTCTAAGTTAAGTTCTTCTTTGTCGTGAAACTCCCAGTCTTCCCATTGTGCGTCGACTACCATCATGTCTGTGAGGACGTCGAAGGAATCAAAAATAATATTCATAACATCCCAAGTCCAAAACCAAAGATACAGGCAGAAAAAAAAACAGAAGAGAGATAACAAACTATGTGTCTGAGACAAGGCAAGCAAAGTGAGTTGAGTTGAGGAAGATAAGAAAACTAGTATAGTAGTCCAAATGTGAAGAGGAGAAGTGGCACCAACTGCAATAACAAAGCAAAAGTTGACAAACAGAAATGGCAGAGAAAAAAAATGGATCCAGGAATGTGGAGGGGGCAGAAAAATGGTTTGCTATTCCCCTATAACTGCCACCACAAGAAAAAAGAGGATAGTAGAAAATACTAACTGTGAGTCTGATGTCCAACGCTTTAGTGCACATCTTTGACAAAATTTTGTTGCCACTCCCTTCTCTGTAGGGCTTGGTTATGGATCATGTCTCTCCAAAGTGGGTTGCCATCATCAAGTGTCATGACCTGATCCGACCAACACTGCCCCGACCCGACGCCCATACCTGCCGACTTCTTGTTCTCGTTCTCTGACATTTGACCGACATTGGTTCCTTTGTGGTACCAGTTGCCCTGGGGCAACTGGCTGCTAACCCACGGTTGTTTGGTGACCAATGCATTGTGGGGCAAATCTCTGACTGTTGGCCAACATGTCCCGTTCCTGTTATGTCTCACTCTGTCCAAAGTTTCTCCGGCTATTTCATATCCCTTCATTCTGTTATTTTCCATTGGATACTTGCTCGTCCTATCATGTACACATTCCTAGCTCCTGTACTTGCTCCACATTGCATGCTCTTGTATCCACGTCATTCCTTTTCTCCCATTCGTCCTTATTATTCCGTTTCTCCATTCTCCTTGAGTATATAAGGACTCGTACTCTGTCATGTATTTCCTTAGTCTGAATATCAACTTAGCTTCACATTTGTAACTCTGCCTCTCTTCCCTAAGTTGCTTCGGTGCACTCTCTCTCTGTTCTGTCTGAAATCTGGACCATGACAGTAGGGACGGCGCAACACACACGTTGAAGCCAAGATCCTATTCTGCCGACGTTTGACCAACCCAATCAGCCGACGGTCTGCCCTAGTCTGTCCTCAAGCTTAACAGTATATTCAGACTAACTTCCCCTGCTGTTATCTTTCTCTGCCACTATGGCTAACACTCGTATTGTATCCATTACCAGACAGCGTGTCCTTGGCACGCCTCGACGCTCTGCACAACTCAATGCTCCCTCATGTATCCCATGCTTGTCTGCGGCACCTTCCACCCCACCATGCCGACAACAACACTCCAGTACTCCCAACATTCCTGGTCGACATCGCGACGACACCCCTTACCATGACGCCCCTGACAGGCAAGACACCTCTGACAATGAGCAGTTAGTGGAGGAACCTAATGAGCCCGCTGGCGACCCCAATGATGGGAATGGCTCATCTGACGGCGAATCCAGTGACGATGAAGGCCCCCCTCCTGACGATCCCCCTGCTCCCTGTGATGTCTGCAACACCTTAACCAACACCCTTAGTTGGCTGGCCAACACCCTCGACCAGAAACCTTGCTCCCCATTAGTCGCCCCCGACAGGAAGCGTGTCTCCACCAAAGCAAAGGTTCCCAACACCTTCAGTGGTACAGACCCTGACAAGCTCCCCCAGTTCCTTTTCCAATGTCAACTCTATTTTTGGGCAAATCCTCAGGAGTATAGCACCAATTCCAATAAGGTCAATTTTGCCCTCACCTATCTCACTGACATTGCTCTTGGCTGGTTTGAGACAGCCATTGACTTGGAGGAAAACGATGGAGTTTATCAGTCCTGGTCTACCGACTGGCCCAAGTTCATGCAGGAACTCCGCAACTTGTTTGGTGCTGCTGACCCGACCGGCGAAGCAGCCGAAAACATCGACGGCCTCAAAATGAAGTCATCAGACAAGATCGCCACCTACAATGTCGAGTTTCTCCGCTACGCCGCTCAACTTCACTGGAGCCCTGAAGCCCTCACCTATCGCTATTACAAAGGTCTCCCCAACCAACTACAAGACGACATCTCCCGCATGCACAACAGCAAGCCCAAAACTATGCCTGATCTGCAGAAGGCCACTATCAAGTTCGACAAACAGTATTGGGAACGTCAACGTGAGCGACAGTGGACCCGACAGGCGACCGAATCAGCCGTCGCCAACCACCAGCGTTGCGGTAATAACATCAGCAACATCAGCAATAGTACCACCTCCCTGTTGAAAGAACTAAGCCAAAAGAGGAAGAACTCAGACACAGACACAAGAGACACTGACACTGATGGGGGGAAAGAATGATTATTGGGGGAGTTGGGCCACTCCTTATATACCAAAACTACATGGTCTGTGCGCAGAGGTGACTGTGACTACAGGGATAGTGTGACTACCTCTATATAGGCAATATACCAGTCACAAAAGTTAACACTCCCAGCCCCAGAAATCTTCGACACCACCTTCCAACAATGCACATCAGAAATCCAAGGGTAATGGTAATAATGCCAAGGGCAGTAAGACCATTTTTCCCGCTCAGCCCTCCTCCAACTCAAAGCCTCCGCTGCCCAAGCCCGACCTATCCAACAAGTTGGGCAAGGATGGGAAGCTCACCACTGCTGAGCATCAATGATGCATTGACAACAACCTCTGCCTGTTCTGTGGAAACGCAGGACACAAGGTGAGCGAGTGTCGGAAGAAGCAGGCTGCTGCCGGTAAGGTTGGTGGCCATGTTGAATTACGACCGCGCGTCTGTAAGTTCTGAATGACCAGGGACCAAAGCGATGTATAAGGTGCAACTCGACAAGGTATTCAACCTTGTCCAGTCCAAACTATATAGTAAATACAACGGCGCACAGACCAACTATACAGTTACTGATAAAGTTTTCTCATGATATAAAAACTAAAAGAAAACAAAATAGAAAAGATATTGAATAACAACGCCGAGATGGCCGAGATCCCTGATATGCCCGAAACCGAACGGATTACCTCTTAACAGGCCGATGGGCCGACGCGACCAACTCGACCCCTGACAAGGGATCAGGAAAATAGCATGCAGTCCCCAGGACTCTGCACAGACTGGGGATTGCATTGAACTTGTCTGTGTGACAGAGAGTTGTCACCTCAATGCATCCACTCTTTCTAATCCAAACTCTTTTAATGTTTTATTAACATCTTCTCTTTTATTGGACTCTGATAACCTTGCTCCTTCCCCTTTCCATGCTCTTATTGATTCTGGCTCAACACATTGTTTTATTGATTCAACCTTTGTCCGTACTCATTCTCTCCCAACATCTCCGATTCCTTCCCCAATTGAGCTTTGTCTTTTTGACAGTTCTTCTAATGCGTTTATTACTGAATCTGTAGCCCTTCCGATCTCTTTTGATACTGGTGAATCAATGCTTCTGGACTTATTTGTCACCTGACTCGATTTTTCTTGCTCTATGGTTCTTGGCTATAACTGGCTCACCCGCTACAATCCGTCGATTGACTGGGTTTTGGGCCATATCACTTTCCAACCACTTCTGCTTGAGTCTCCTGTCTCTGCCCCGGCTGCCACCTCTCTTATCTCAGCATCGACTCCACCAACATCTCCGACAGTCTCCCCCAACCAACCCAACTTTGCCATTGATTCGACTCCGCCAGTACCAAAACCACACATCTCTCTGATCAACACTCCTGCGTTCATTCATGCTTCCTGTCTCCCTGGATCAGTAAATTTTTGCCTCTCTGCTAGCTCTCTCTCCGCTTTGGCTGGTTCTGCAAAAGTGACTGATGAGACAATCGACCTGTCAACTGTCCCTGAAGAATATCACAAGTATGCTGATGTCTTCAGTAAAGCACATGCTGACAGCCTTGCTCCCCATCGACCCTACGACCTCAAGATCAACCTTGACGAGGGGACCAAACCTCCTGTTGGTCCTATCTATTTGCTGTCGCAGGTGGAACTCCAAGCTCTCAGGGAGTTCATTGATGTGTTAAAGTCTGACCAGTCTCAGTAGTCACATGATCTGTAATCACATGATTGGTAGTCACATGCTCAGTAGTGCACAGACCATGTGGATTAGGTATATAAGGAGTGCCTCAGCTCCCATCAATTCCATCTTTCTTCCTCCCATCTGTGTCTGTGTCTGTGTCTGTGTCTGAGCTTTCTCTCTCATCTCCCTCTCTTCTTTCAACATGATGAGCATCTGTCTATTGGTTTTATTCGACCCTCCAACTCCCCTCATGGTGCTCCCATCCTCTTCGTCAAGAAGAAGGATAGCTCTCTTTGACTCTGCGTCAACTTCTGTGGTCTCAACCGTATCACTAAGAAAGATCGCTATCCCCTTCCCCTGATCTCTGACCTTCTCGACTCTCCCCGAAAGGCCCAACTGCATACCAAGATTGACCTCCGACACGCCTATCATCTTGTCCGAATTGCTGAAGGAGATGAATGGAAGACCGCTTTCCGCACTCGCTATGGCTTCTTCGAATGGATGGTCATGCCCTTCGGTCTTACCAACGCCCCTGCGTCTTTCCAGCGATTCATGAACAACATCTTCAAGGATCTCTTGGATGTTTGCATCACGGTATACCTCAACGACATACTCATTTACTCTGACAACCTCGACTCCCACCAAAAGCAAGTTTGAGAAGTACTCCGTCGTCTGTGTAAACATGGGCTTTATGCCCATGCCAATAAGTGTGAGTTTCACTCTGATTCGGTTGAGTATCTGGGCTACGTCCTTTCCCCAGAAGGTCTCTGCATGGCCAACGACAAAATCCAGATTATTCAGGATTGGCCTGAGCCAAAGAAAGTGAAGGATATTCAGTCCTTCTTAGGTTTTGTGAACTTCTACCGACAATTCATCTACGACTACTCCGACATCATCATCCCACTCACCCAACTCATGCAAAAATTGGCAAAGTGGAACTTCACCAATGAATGTCACAAATCATTCAACAACCTCAAGAAGGCCTTCACCACTGCACCTTGCCTCACCCATTGGGTCCCTGATGCTCAAATCATCGTTGAAACTGATGCCTCCAACTATGCTCTTGCTGGCATCCTTTCCATTGTAGCTGAAGACGGCCAGGTCCACCTGATTGCATTCCACTCCCGCACCTTTAACACTGCCGAATCGAATTACGACACTCACAACAAGGAACTCCTTGCCATCTTCGAAGCATTCCGCATCTGGCGACATTACCTCAAAGGAGCTCCTCTCGCGATCAACGTCGTGACCAACCACAAGAATTTGGAGTATTTCACTACTACCAAGATTCTCACTCACCGACAGGCACACTGGTCAGAGTTTCTCTCCCAGTTCAACCTCATCATTTGATTCTGTCCCGGCCAACTCAGGACAAAGCCCGACACTCTCACTAGATGATGGGACATCTACCCTAAAGGGGAGAATAATGGCTATGCTTTGGTTAACCCTCACAATTTCTGTTGAATTACGACCGCGCGTCTGTAAGTTCTAGATGACCGGGGACCAAAGTGATGTATAAGGTGCAACTCAACAAGGTGTTCAGCCTTGTTGAGTCCAAACTATATAGTAAATACAACGGCGCACAGACCAACTATACAGTTCTGATAAAGTTCTTCTCACGATATAAAAACTAAAAGAAAAACAAAATGAAAAGAATATTGAATATGACGCCGAGAAGGCCGAGATCCCCAATGTGCCTGAAACCGAACGGATTACCTCTTAACAATTTCCGACCTGTCTTCACTAATGAGCAACTTGCAGCTTCTGTCTGAGCTACATACCTCCACGCCCCTACCCTCCATGCAGCCACCATCATTGACCTCGAAAAGCTGCATTCCAACATTCTTGCTGGACTGTCGTCCGACCCGACAGCAGCAACCCACCTCGCCAAGCCTGAGGGCCAATGGTCGACCAACACCACTGGCTTCCTCCGACTAGACAACCGCATCTACATCCCCAACACCGACAATCTCCGACTTCACATCCTCCAGTACAAACACGATCACATCCTTGTTGGCCATTTTGGCCAGAACAAGACGTTAGAACTGGTCCAACGAGAATATACCTGGCCTGACCTTTGGACCATGGTGAAGGACTTCTGTAAGTCATGTGTTATCTGCATGTGATCTAAGTTGCAGCACCACAGACCATACGGTACCCTCAAGCAGCTCCCCATCCCCGAACGACCCTGGAACTCGATCTCTCTTGACTTCATTGAAAAGCTTCCGAAATCATCATCCTTCAACACCATCCTGGTCATTGTCGACCGACTCTCAAAACAAGCAATCTTCATCCCTACCTTTGACACCATCACCTCAGCTGACCTTGCCCGACTCTTTGTGTTGAGTGATGATAGGACAAGTCACTCTTCAGGTTAGGTCCACTGAACTGACCAAAGAAACCACCTAGTGCACCAGCCCCTACAGTGTGCCAGTGGTAGGCAGTCAAGGCCATCCCTAGTGAAACAGGTTATATATCACCTACTAGTTCCTACAGTAACCAGACCATATAGCTCAGTGGTAAGAGCAACTGTGGCTCCAACAGGAGGTCCCAGGTTCAAACCCTGGTGTGGTCACTTTTCTGTCTTAACACTTTGTCATTCATGTATTCTCAAAGCACAGCGTTCCATCTTATGTCACCTCCGACCACAGTTCTGAATTTGTCTCTCATTTCTTCCATTCCCTCAGAGAGACACTTGACATGCGACTGCACTTCACCTCCGGTTATCACCCCAAAGGCGACAGACAGACGGAACGTACAAACCAAACACTAGAGCAATACCTTTGGGTCTACTGCAACTACCAGCAGGACAACTGGTCTGAGCTGTTACCACTAGCTGAGTTTGCCTACAACAACGCTCCTAGTGCTACTACTGGTGTCTCCCCATTCTTTGCTAATAAGGGTTACCATCCTAGTCTTATGGTCCACCCTGAACAAGATGTTGTTAGAATAAGACGCTGGTTGAGACCTATCAAAGGTTCTGAGTGACCGAGGATAAAGGCATAGTATTAGGGTGCAACGCGACAAGGTGTCAACCTTGTCGAATACAAGACTATATACAAAATACTACGGCACACAGACCAACTGTATAGTTCTGATGTGAAATTCCCACGACCAATAATCGAAAGTAAATCATAAAAGAAAATATAAATCGAATAAATGTCTGAGAAGGCTGATATCCCCGAGATGCCCAAACACGTGCGGATTACCTTTCAACAGATGTCGCCTCCAAAAGCACCCAACAATTCACTATCAACCTTGACAAGCTCCATGCAATGCTCAAGTCAGAGATTGCCTCAGCCTGTTAAGTACAAGAACAGACTAAGTCAGACTGTCGGCTGATCGGGTCGGTTGAGCATTGGCAGAGTCGGACCTTGGCTTCAGCTTATGTGCTGCGCCATCCCTGCTGTCGTGGTCCGGATTTCGGACAGACAAAGAAGAAGGGGTGCACCGGAGTGACTTAAGATGAGACAGAGTTACGAGGGGAGACTAAGTTGATATTCAGACTGAGGTACGAGGTAGGGGACAGAGGGCTTATATACTTGAAGGAATCGGAGAAACGGAGAAACAAAAGATAAGAAGGACGAATGGGAGAAACAGACAGAGTGGATACTAGGGCACGTGACGAGGAGCAAGGTCTATGTTGAGAATAGAAGCAGGGAGACTCCAGAGGAGTCCTAACAGTCACCAGAAGAGAATAGATTAACAGTGTGGAAGACACTGTAAGAGGATAAGGAGTACAAGAGAGAGAAGTAAGGTTTATATACAGGACAGGAAATTATCTAAGCTATTCCCATCCCACCATCACATGTATATCACATGTATCATCACCTGACTGAAGTCACCTGACTGGGAGGAGCAACTCTAACAGTCTAGGGGTCAGGAACACGTACGCAATAGGAGGACAAGTATCCAACGGAAAATAGGAGAATGAAGGAATATGAAATAGGACGGAGAAACTACGGGCAGAGTGAGACATAACAGAAAACGGGACATGTCAGCTGACAGTTGGAGATTCGCCCCACGATGCATTGGTCGCCAAGTGACCGTGGGTTAGCAGCCAGTTGCCCCAAGGCAACTGATACCACAAAGGAACCAATGTCGGTCGGATGTTGGAGAATGAGAACAGGAAGTCAGTGGGTATGGGCGTCAGGGCAGTGTTGGTCGGATTGGGTCATGACACAGCCCAAGTCCACTACAAGCAATCGGCCGACAGTCAAAGATTGCCAGCCCCCAACTTCCAGATTGGACAGAAGGTCTTTGTGAAGGCTCAGTTCTTCCAGACTACCCGACCATCCAAGAAGCTATCAGAGAAGTACCTTGGTCCTTATGAGATTATTGCTCAACCAGGTTCCCACTCGTTCACACTCTGACTCCCCAACTCCATGTGCGCAGTTCATCCTGTTTTCCATGTCTCGATGCTCAAGCCATCCCTTCCAAACCTGTTCCCCGACCGCTCCGAATCGCCCCCACCTCCAGTCGAGATTGATGGTGAACCGGAGTATGAGATTGCCTGAATCGTTGACTCCAAGATCAACTGACATTGGCACTGTTCACTTCTCTACAAGGTCATCTGGTTGGGATATGAAGATACTGACGAAGAATCTTTGTGGCTCCCTGCAACTGAGCTCACCCATGCGTCAGACTTAGTTGCGTCCTTTCATGCTGCTTATCCTGCTAAGCCTGGTCTCTTGTCTGCCTTATGATTTTCTCATTCTCACTGATTGCCAAGAAGTTCATACATTTTTTATATACAACACAATTATCAAGATAATTGATGAGGAGTCGGCCCTGACGGTCACTCGACCGCCCGCTCGACACCCTCCTCACCTTCTCCCTTTCCTTCTCCTCCTCCTTCAACTTCCTCTACTTCCCTCTCAACCTCCTCGTCATCCCCAATGTCGCCTGACGCGACCCTTACCCCGACCTCCTCGCCATCGCCCACGTCTTCTTCGTCATCATCGTCATTGTCTTCATCCTCATCGTCATCGTCCCTGTCCTCCGTGTCGACCAACCTGATCAACTCACCCGACTCAAACTCCTTGATGGAGGCCAGCAGTTGCCAAATGGCATTGATGTCCTGCTGGACCTTGTCACAGATTTGGCAGAATACATTGTTTACGTTATATCTCGCCGAATACTGGGCCGTTTGCCTCGT